>VMDR010008303.1:0-37095 GCA_007922815.1 Macrotus californicus | reverse complement strand
GAGTGAACTCACCCTTACCCCTAAGTGTTGCATTGAGTGTGGCTGGTGGTCAGAGTTCTCTGAGAGACGGATAAATGCGTTCATAATGTTGACCTTGAGTTGCCATGAAAAAGTGTTAAATACATTCAGTGTGTCGTTTATGCAGGCAGAAATGTATAAAATATTAAAAATATATTTTTCCATATTTTTCATTTTAAGTTGCGGCATTTCAAACATGAACATCAGGTATTCATAAACGTCTATCGGGCGGATCCTTTGTGTGCAGCAGCCCATCCCCCTTCACTGTAGAAAATGAAGCATTTCTGTGACCATTCTCCCACATTTTCTGATTATAACAATAACCTGAGGTGTCGGTGAGAAGTACGGATTCCCAGACCATTCCCCTAAATGTACTGATTCGGCCTGTGTATGGTGAAATGCAGAGAAGTATGATCAGTCAAGTTTAGTAACACTGCTGGGCTTCCTTAAACCGGTTTCACTTCAGATTTAACCACCTGCAAGCCTAGGATCCTCCCGCAACCATTACTGAGAAAACCCAGATGAGGCTCCAGGGCTGTGAAATTTAAAAGGATCAAAACTGAGCGAAGCTAGAACTTCCAGGCCCATGGTGGAAAAACCACCTATTGGGCCCACAGAGACCAAATCTTCCCCGGCACTCTCCCTCCCACCCAAACCCACAAATGTCCAAACTTGCTGCGTGTGGCTCCAGAGAGGATGATAGCAATGAGTGCATCCATCCATCAGCTTGTCATTCAGTCATCAAATATTTATTGGGTTTCCATGTGCCTGACACTAGGACTAGGACACGCAATCGTTGCCCTGGATGGGTTCAGCTTTGTGGAAAGAACAGACAGATAAACAAATAATTACAACATGAGGTGGCAACATGAGCTGGAACTGCAGAGGCCCAGGAGGAGGGCAAGGCTCATTCCATCTGGATGGGAAAAGCTTCTCATCCATCAACAGTTTTCAAGATGTTCTGAACTTAGAATGTTCTGATTTGGAAAAGGAAAAACACGCAAGGGTAGCTGTGCAGCTGGCTCTTTCAACACAACCCCAGGGAACGCACATGCCACGGTGACACTAGTGAACATACCCAATGTGTCCTGGGCGCCGGTTTTAAGATCTGAGATGCATTGCTGCCTCTTTTCTACACACAGGTTTATTCTGTCTTAAGGAGCATTGTGTACTATAGTCATGGTTTTAATGCCTTCTTTTAAAGAAAAACATAATGTTCAGGAGGCTGCTACAAAAAGTTAAGCTTGCCATTGTGTTTCCTCCCACAGCTGAAATACAAAGAAGTTTACCAAAGAAATAAGTCCAACTGCACCATTAAGCCAGACGCTGTTCATATCAAAGCAGCTAAGGATGCCTACAAAGTCAATACCAATGTAAGTACCAGAAATTTCCCCAAGCCTAATGGGGATTGATCAGCTCTGCAGGACACATGATCTCATTCATGTCTCTTCAGGAGACTGGGCTCTCATGAGTCCAGATCAAGAGTCAGGCCCCAGGAGCACATGTGACGATGCTGAAATCTATATGCTGCCTTTGGTTGTCACGAAGGACAACAGGGAGAGCAAGGTGGCCAGCCCGTGCCACAGAAACTATCACACCCACTCAGCCTTCGTGCCAGGCGGCTGAGAGACAGGAGACTCACTTCAAAATGAAAGTTGCATCTTGAAAATTTTCTTCAGCATCTTTCATTCCCTGCACCCTCCATATTCTCCTCCTGCCTTAAACCCTAAAGCCTGCTTCTTATGAAAAAAAAGTTTTTTGAGTCACTCAGTACTGTCAGGAGTTAATCTAGACCTTCCTTCTGCTCAGGTCTCCCTGTTTCTTGTGGTGGGGCATCTTAAAGCCTCAACCACAAAACCATTTTTGTGCATTTAGGTGAGTCTTAGCTTTCTAAAAATATGTAAATGGTTATATAATGAAACCATTATAACTCAGCTAGTGCTCACTAGTGCCAGAGAGAACATATGTTTATTTGAGCCAGCAAACTGAGATGCCTATAGGGACTGACAGGTAACTTACAGGTGTCCTGAGTATGGATTGAGGGATAGGTAGCAGGGTGGACGTGAGAAAAGGCAAATGCAGTAAAATGTACATTGTAGCCCTGGCTGGGTGGCTCAGTTGCTTAGAGCATCATCCCATACACCAAAAGGTTGCAGGTTCAATCCCCGGTCAGGGCACATACTTAGGTTGTAGGTTAGATCCCCAGTCAGGGTGTGTATGGGAGGCAACCAATCAACGTTTCTCTCTCATGTTGATGTTTCTCTCTCCCTTCTTCTCTCTCTAAAATCAATAAAAAACAAAATATTCTCAGGTGTGTATTTTTTAAAAAAGTACATTATAGAATGGAGGTGGTGGGTATTTTCTAGAAGGTTCTTGCAATTCTCTTGTATGTTTGAAAAATGTCACCATAATATGGGGGGAAACTCATCAAATAGTATACATAGATGCATGAACATTTTATGTACAAATTAAACCTTGACAAAAAGAAAGTATGAGTAAAGAAATGTGGCCAATAGAGAGCTCTTCCCTAAGAAAATCAACTTAAATTACAGACACTTCAGTGCCTCAGATTTAGCTCAAGGCAGGCAGCTCAGACTGAAGTCTAGTAAGTGCACAAGCACCCTAAAGCCAGATCACCTGGGTTTGAATTCCAGCTCCACGTTTTACTAGCTGTCTCACCTTGGGCATCTTAACCCTTCTAGGCAGTTCCTCAGTTGTTGATTTCATGCAGTTGTTGTAATGATTAAATAAGTTAATATTTATAAAGCATTTAGAAAAATGCCTGGCACAAAATAATTTACTATATGTGTTCAAGATGTTTTAAATTAAGCCTGACTGTAGTTAGAAATTAAAAGTTCTCAAGTACTCTGAAGAGGATTAAGCTACACTGGCAGAGTTAGAAAGATTGTAGAAACATTTCACCCAGAGGCCTTCAAGAATTTCAGCCCCTGTTTTGTGACCACAGGGTCCCTCCCACAAGATGCCCTCTTGAGTGGCTGACTAGCTACTTAAATGGTAGAGACACTTTAATTGGGGCTTTCTCTTGCATAAAGATGAGTCCCTCTGAGCCATGCGTGTGGTTAGGAACTCAGCCCACTGACTGACGTGACTTGTTTTCCTCTTGTCAAAAACAGCTGGACTACAAGAAGCTGTATGAAGCCAACAAGGCCCACTGGAGGTGGACCCCTGACCGACCGGACTTCATCCAGGCCGCCAAGTCATCCCTGCAGCAAAGCGATGTGAGATAGGAGAGATGTGCCTGAGACAGAAAAATGAATAATTATTTTTAATAACCACTGGCATGGGTTTTAACCTAGCCCACTTGAGATCCAAGGACAGGAGGGTGATGGGGAATGAAGGGCAAGCTCAGGAAGCAGACCTGGCCACAGAGCCTGGTCTCTCATGGCTGGGCCCAGACACAAGTGGTTCAGAGTCCCAGGCGAGGCTGGGGTGGGGCTTGCAGCAAGCAGGCTGGGGGCTTGGTCTTGGTCTCCCAGGGCTGGAAAGGACTGCAGCACCAGCTGAGAAGCCTGGAAGACCCTGCCCCATTTGGGTAGCAAGCCCTCTTTAAGAGGAAGACTCCTAATAGATTTAATCAATCCTGGCTTTCCCCTGTGCCTGTCCCCTTTCCCCATCTTCCTCTGCTTTTCTTCTGTGACAGTTTGAATACAAGCTGGACCGAGAGTTCCTCAAGGGTTGCAAGCTTTCTGTCACTGATGACAAAGACATGGTGCTGGCCCTGAGGAATTCCTTAATAGAAAGTGATGTAAGTACCCAGTCTCTTCTATGATACTTGACCTCACTCAGAGCCACCTTCTGCAGCACAGTCCCCAGGGATGCCCAGGAAAGGACCTTGGACTGCTGCTGTGGGAGCTCAGGTGTGGGTCCTGAAATATGACCCTGCCCCCACTGAACGCCAATGACATGGCAGAGGAGGGTGGCAACAGGGGGAAGCTATTCAATCCAAGTGACCGTTTATGACCATTCTCAACCCACAAGATAACTCACACAGCAAGAATGGGAATCTGAAGGCATGGCTGGATCTATAAGGAATCTAATTCATGTTTGTGGAATCCTATTCTTCCTATGCTGCAGTTTCCTTGTCTGGAAAGGAGGAATAATAATGCCTTCTGGGCTTTGGGAGGGGGAGGCTGGGTCAAATGTTACATTTGAAAGTACTTTGAACTAGGCTGTATGTGTAAAAATTCATCACGAGACCCATTGTGATTGTTATTAAAGCCTCAACTTGCAAGACATAGATTATTACTCCATATTTCCCAAGATTTCCAAACATCAAATCTGTTATTGAGTTTGGTGTTCCTACTGTGTCAACAATGCTGTTCTCCCAGCTCTATCTAGTGACGTGGGAGCCTAATAAAAATATGCAGGAGACACTGAAGAGCTAAAGATATGCTTTTTTCACCCCTGCAGCTGAAATACAAAGAGAAACATGTCAAGGAAAGAGGGAGCTGCCATGCTGTGCCTGACACTCCTCAGATCCTCCTGGCAAAGACCGTCAGCAACCTGGTGTCTGAGGTATCCCTCCAGCTGCCCTATGCTCTGCCTTCACCTTGGACTAATGTCCAGCCAGGGACTCTAACAAGCTTTCTGTGGGTTCCCTCAGAACAAGTATAAGGACTACGTGAAGAAGCACTTGGCCCAGGGCTCATACACAACACTGCCAGAGACCCCGAACACTATTCGCGTCAAGGAGGTGACCAAGCATGTCAGTGACGTAAGTGACCAGCCCCAGGACGCCGGGCAGCAGCAATGCTACTTTACCTTAGAGGCCAGCAAAAGACTGTAGCTGCCGTTTTGCTTACAGACACTTTGCTTTATGTCACTTCGCTTTTACCGTCAACACCTGTCTGTGGATTTTGAACTCTGATTTAAAGGACAAGTCATTATGTGCTAGCTTTCCAGTTATGGCAACTGTGGCAGATGTGGGTATTGCCACAGGACATATTACTGGGAAATGTAAGATGTGGTTAACCTAGAGTTAATAAAAGGGAGACAAGACCGCTGATGAAGATTGGCCTCTCCTACCATTAAACTGCTAAACAATTTCAGAGAAGTAACATCACCTCTTCGTATCTTGGTAGTCTCTGCCTACTATTTGTAATCATGGCATTATATTTGGTGAGCCCTATATAGTTCCATATATTTTTAAAAGGTAGAAGTGGTGCATTAAAGAGCTTAAGTTCCTTGTAGCCATTTCTCCAAAGATTGGTGTGTGGTTCACCAGGGCAGAAATCAGGGAAAACTGGAATATGCATTAGAGATCCGAGTTCCAGACCGATCCAGGATGGGGAGCCCTGGTTTTTCCTGGAGGTCTTCTCAAAGTTCGTCAAGTAAATCAATTCGGCTCCCCGCTTCCTCTGCTCACATGCATAACTCTGGCTCTTTTTAGACAAATTACAAAAAGAAGTTTGTCAAGGAGAAAGGGAAATCCAACTACTCCATCATGCTGGAGCCCCCAGACGTGAAGCATGCTATGGAAGTGGCCAAGAAGCAGAGTGACGTAAGTTTCTGCTCTCGACACTCTCGGGGACCCACTGAGCCCAAGGACCACAAACTGGGGCATGCTGGTGCCAGTCACCCTGATATCTGCACCTTCTAGTTTAATAAATATGGTGGTGGGATTAGTTTGGTTTTAATGAAAAGATTTCTTCTACTTAATGAGGACTTTGAAAAGATAGGATAGATCTCAAAGGAGTAAACGTTTTTTGTTTTGTTTTTTTCCATATGAAGGTCGCTTACAGAAAAGATGCCAAAGAAAACCTGCATTACACCACAGTGGCCGATCGACCAGACATCAAGAAAGCCACGCAGGCAGCCAAACAGGCCAGCGAGGTAAAGATGCAGTTAAAATGCACCTGGTCCCCAGTGGTCACTGCCAACAGTAGTGCATGGCACCCACCACCCAGAATGCATTGCCCATTTTGGTTTTCTTTGATTCAGGTGGAGTACAGAGCCAAGCACCGGAAGGAGGGCAGCCATGGGTTAAGCATGCTCGGTCGCCCAGACATTGAAATGGCCAAGAAGGCAGCCAAGCTGAGCAGCCAGGTAATGCAGATGGGCAAGAGGCAGCTCTAATGTGAGGAGATTTTAAAACCTTGCAGCAGAAGTGATTCCCAGAAGGAAAGTTCAATACCAGTGACTAAATTGATGCTGGGTCTTTGATAGCACTGCAGAGCTTTGGGACGTCGGGTCAGGAAAAGTGTGCTAAGGACCTTCTTTCTTGTTTCCAGCTAACATCTCTAGGCCTTTGTTTTCCTCCACTTTTCCATTTATTGGGTATGTGTCAAAAACATCAACTTGTGAGCTCCTTTTGGAATGTCTCTTCAAGCATTAAGAATTATATCTCAAGGGCTTGCTTATACTTAACCCACCTGCGGGATCTTGTTGACATGCAAGAGTCATGAAATTCTAACTTATAGAATCCATCTGGATGCAGGAACCCTTATTCTTTCATTGAACATACATATAAAATGCCTGGGCTAGGAACCAGGGTGAGTAGATGTCCTCTGACGATATTTCCATGGATAAGTAAGTACAGCTGGGATGATAAGTGAGGGGGAATTCTTCATTCTAGCAGATTTCCTATTGTTAAGAAGATGGACTCAGAAATGTGTCATCCAAACCTGACTGCCACATTACCTAATTTCCCTTGTTGCACCAGTTATCTAGTATACCCCCGAGTATTTTAGACTCCAGCTCTGAGATCCCATGATCCACCACCAGCTCTTTCAGAGAGCAAGTTCTAGTACTATAGGACTTGAGCTCAAGAATATCTTATTTCTTCTCTGACTTACAAGTCTTACCTTCTTCTTCATTGTCTGTTCTCTCAAGTACTTTTTTTAAGAAATAGGTTTGGGATACACTTGGTTACTATATGTATGACTTTCAGCCATAGCACACACAGGATTCCGATTTGGGGGAAGATAGAGAGTAGTAATATCAAGTGACAAAACAAGTCATGATTATGAAGAGACAAAAGGTTCAGATGACTGATGACAAACAAATATGACTTTTAAAAGGCTTTTAATTTAAAACTCCTATGCAATGTTTTTATTATAAATTGATGGAATTGCATAAGCATTTGAGACCAAGATATGAAATCACCAACAAAAACAGTGTAATCCCTAAAGTAATGAAATGTAATGAGAACTTAATGTAAACATTTTTAATATCTTTTAAAATTTCCAAAGTCATCCCATTATCAAGTTAAAAACAAAAAAACTTACTTTGATGTTGAAATCTTGAAGACTTGGCTGGCTTTAAAATCAAGAGGCTCATATTTCTAATTCTTAGTGAATGCATTGACGTGGAGAATGAGACCCCACCAGATCTTTTTAGGAGCTCACCTGCTGGGGTTCACTTCCTGTGAAGTGCTTGCCTCAGGATGTACAGTGTCATGGTGTGACCCCGGCCCAACAGGGCTTCACCTCTATGTGGGCCGTCCCCATTCTGACTTTGCTGTCTTGCTGGCACTCTAGGCAGAATACCTCAAAGGCCAAAGAAGAGGACACGGGCATGGCGCCGCATCTTATGACACTCCTATGATGAGGCATCTTAAGAAAATTAATGCACTCATCAGTGATGTAAGACTGGTATCAGCAAGCCGAGATCTCTGTCTTTCTCTCTTTCTTGTCAACTTTCCTAGCCTTGGTCAGGCGACTGACCAAGTTGCCCTCTTTTCTGTTGATTTTGTGTTGGAATGTGTAGAATGTTGTGGAAATTTGTCAAAGAATACACTTTTGCACACAGTCATCTTTTCTTGCATGAAGCTTTCCCTCTGGAACATACTGCTTGGCATAGGAAGAGAGACTAGACTTGCCCACAGCCTCCCAGTGTATTTTGGGTCCCTGACCAAGATCAAATTAAAAGCTGAAATGAAAACAGATGAAGAATCTCAACTTCAACCACACAGAGAAAACCTCTGCTGATGGCCGTTGTTGGTGTTTAATACCTGTAAGACTGGCACTTAACGCAGTCTCTCAGTTCGGGCATATTATGGATCAACAGAATAGATTCCTCAACATGCATTTACTCAGAGTTCTTCCACCCTCTGTTTTACAGTCTTAATAGCAAGAAACGTTCTAATTCTTGGGCCTATTCTTCAGTCTTTAGAAGTACCAAGTCCCTGATCAGGAGCTGAACAGGGATGTTAGACCTTTAAATTTAATTAAACATTGAAAGAATAATTGATTTGGAACCATTTTCTAGACTACATCCAGGTAAGCCAGTACCAGAACCTGATGAGATTGCAGACACAGTGCTGCAACTGCTGATATGTGGCGGTGCCTGGTTGGCCTCTCAGCCTTCTGAGGGCAGCAAGAAGAGGAAGGCTTTACCGTTCATTCCACAGTGCACACATGTGCAGCTTTACTGTGCTCACTGCCCAGTCCAGTGCCAGGAATTTTCTGTATTTGGTGCCGAGTCCAAGAATTCTTGGAGTCCTGAATCTGATGTGTGTCCACATCTTTCAAAATGCACTAAGTAGTTCTTAAGAAGATCCAGTCGAAAACAAAGGGTTTTTTTGTGCTGAACTCAGATTCATATTAGTAGTTCTATAGGATGCATTTGCTCAGGGACCTTTCTGTGGGAAAAGGAGGCATAGATTTTTTTAATTAAAAAGTTGAAAATGTAAGTTTACTTGAAATTAACAGAAGAAAAAGATACTGAAGCAAGACCAATGGATTTGCTGCTCTTCAAGTAAATATCTCTTCAAGGAAGTTGTTTTCTAAAAGATAGAAAGAGGAATCTAACGTACTTCTAAAAGAAGTAAATTTTAGTCTCATTCAAGATGGACCTTTGCACCTTTTCTTCCTCAGCCTGACTGTGGACATCTAGTTACTTTGTCTGTGTTTCGCAGCTCTTGGGATCAAGCCTCGTCTCACGGGTTCATACATTACATAGAAATTGTTTCCTTCGGGTCCAGACACCAGCTCACCCCCCTCTGACTTTCTTTAGCAGGCTTTTCATTTCTTTATTTTGAGAAGGAATTTTTTTCAGAGAGGAGCCATTGTAGCATACATTTACATTTTATTTTCCTTTTATGTTGCGTTTCTGCCTCTTCCTGTGTCTGTCTCAGTGTTCACAGTACTGTTTTGCATGCTGATTTTTTCCCATGCATTTCCACTGTAGGGTTTTTCAATATAAGTGAGTCTCAGCCTTGTGAATGCATTTTCACTGAGATGACAGATGTCATGGTTCTTAGCATTTGAGTGGTCTCATTTTGTGTCTGTTCTGCTGAATATGTCGAGTTGTGGGAAAGTGAAGTGATGAAGCATGAGGGGTACTGATCTGACATGTCTACAGAGTAAAATATTGGGGTGACTGGATCCTGGTGTGCTAACTTTGAGTGAGTCTTTCATCTTACCCATAACATCTAGAGATGGCTCGTTTTTCATTCTTCTACTTCTATACTTAATTCTAGAATACTCTTAACAAAGGCATTAGTCCGTTTTTCAGTAAGGAAATGTTTCTGTCACTTTCAGTTTATTCTGTTGAATTTTCTTATAAATGAAACATCTTCTTTAGCTATTTTACCTAGGCATAATGACTGTTTCTTCCTTTCATTCAATCACATCACATTTATTAAACAAATATTAGTGCCAGGCATTATGCTTATTTTTTTAATGGAAGTAATTTAGTTTTTTTGCATGGTCTTACTTTTTTGGATCCAAAAAGTATATTTAATCCTATTTCCTCATTACTCTAAAGTAGCTCACTTCTTTCTTTCTTCTAGCCTGAAATCATGTGGAAGCCATTATCTCCTAAACTTTATTCTTTTTTCTCAGAAGCTATGCCATTTTTTGCCAAGTTTAAAATATTAAAGAGATGTAGCCAAAGTACTATTTTAAAATAACAATAAATTCTCCTAATTTATCAGATTTCTAACATCTCAGCCTTCTCGATTATAGACAAACCCTCTTGGAATCCTTGCAATAAACCTAAAATGCTTTCAGCTTTCTCGTTAGGAAGGCTGGGGTGCTCCAGATCAAACACTTCAGATCACGCCTCTGAATTCAGCTTAATGCGTTTTCCACTTACTTTTGTTTTGCATTAGAAAGAGGTGATTATCTTTCATACCTCTGGATGACATAAAAATGAGCAAGCCAAATCCTATATCACTGGATCTTATTCGTGATTGACTGTCGCCCCAATCTAATGATTAATAGTGCCCCTTTCACGAATAAAAACGTCCCAGTTTGGATAATAAATTATATGATCACTTTATGTATAACACATATTCTTTTGCTTTTATGTTTCCTCCATTCCTCAGTCCTCAAATTCACTCATGTCAAGGGATAATTTGGATTTCTGCATTTGCTCTTAGGTTAAATACCGAGAAAATTTCGACAAAGAGAAGGGTAAGACACCAAAATACAATCCAAAGGACAGCCAACTCTACAAAGTCATGAAAGATGCTAATAATCTCGCAAGTGAGGTATGTGTGTTATTATTATTAAGTATTATTATTATTACTGAGTTACGTGTTTTAAAGTGGAATAAAACACATCATACGAAATTTGTCATTTTAGTTATTATTAAATGCACAATTCGGTGGCCTTAATTACACTCGCAATTTTGTCCAACTACCATCATCATTTCCAAAACTTTTTCATCGTCCCAAATGGAAATGCTGCATTAAGCAAATAACTCTCCATTCCCCCATAATCCAGACCCAGTAATCTCTAATCTACTGTGTGTCCCTATAAATTTGCCTGTTAGAGATTTCATACATGTGGAGATTTCATACATATAATATTTGCCTTTTTTTCTGCCTGATTTCACCTCACTTAATATTTTCAAGGTTCATCTGTGTTATAGGATATAGTACATATCAGAACTTCATTCCTTTTCATGGCTAAATAATATTCCATTATGTATATAAACAAGTTGTTTATTCATCTATTGATGAATTGTGTTTCCAGTTTTTGGCTACATGAATAAGCAATGGTTTTTCATTACCATTTCCAGCATTTATTTCAGGATGAGTCTTACTATGGTTTCTATTCATATTGTTTACCATGTCCTACTTACATGATTTATTTTCCTCTTAACATACAGGTTAAATATAAGGCTGACCTGAAGAAACTTCACAAACCTGTGACTGACATGAAGGAATCTCTGATAATGAATCATGTCCTGAACACAAGCCAACTAGCCAGTTCTGTAAGCTCCTTTACTCCGGAAATAGCTCGTTTCCCTCACGTGCCCCAGACTCCTTCTCTGAGCTCATACGCGTCTCTATCCCTGCTACTGAGACACTAGGTTGCTCGGAAAGCTCTTCTCTTGTTTGAGTGCGCTCTTCCAACCTACATTAACCGACACTTCTCCACTGACTATAACACCTCGGAATATACTTTTTAATGTTTTTATTTTTAGAATATTTAAATTTTTTTCGATTAACCAATCCCCTTCCTCCTTTAAAGAACTTCTTTCACTTTTCACTCTTAAAACCTACTTTGAATGAGCCATATAACCTAAGTGTTTGCATCCCATACTAACCGACAATGCTGAATGTGGATCTTCATCCTTTAAAACGTTTTCTTAACCCCCCAATTCATATTTGCTCATTTTAATTTGATCTTGCTGCTGCTGCTGTGTAAATGTCTAATCTTAAGAGGAAAAGTAGGAAGGCCAAGCAGCTTTGACGTCCCTGTGCCCTTTTTGCCGTTCCCCCTCAGTACCAGTACAAGAAGAACTACGAGAAGAGTAAAGGCCACTACCACACGATACCCGATAACCTGGAGCAGCTTCACCTAAAGGAGGCCACAGAGTTACAGAGCATAGTAAGTTCATCAGGGCTCACCTTTTGCCCGATGCTTATTCATCTACAGTGTCAAAACCTTTCGTGGACTCCCCCAGGATAGTAGCTATAGTTTCAGTACTATTGCTTGAGAAAATGCCTAAAGATATAAGGGGCGTTGAATTTAGTAACATTTTGAAACACATTTTTATGTTCTTAATGATGACAGCATCAACATATATTGGGGAGATAGTGCATGTACATGCAACATGTGCAAGATAGGTCCCTGAATGAGAGGGAGCACAACGCTATGCAGCAAGGGGACAGCCCCTTAACAATAACTCCGATGTGCCCCTGCGAGCCTGCCTGCAGGTTGGGAAAGACCAGGAGGCTTAGGAAGGTTTTCAGCAGAAAAGTGATATGATCAGATCTACCATTGAAATAATCTCTGGGTATTTCAGAAACTGCAGGTTTTGTAAAGTAATTAAGATTCCTGGAGGAAAGAACTAAGAGAAGGAGCTTGCTGTCACACGGCCTCCCATATTACAAATTCAGCATTATTAAGACCCCCTGTTGGGCATTACCCATGAGGGCTAAATTACCAGAAATGCCCCCAGGTCACCTGTAAATCAGCACATGCCCCTAGGCCTCTATATTAACGTATAGTTACAAGGAAAAGAGCTGACATTGAGTATTGCCACCAAGATGCTGCACAAACAAGGCCCCTGCCCTTTCATCCATCCTGTGAGGATAAGGGAATCCTTTATAAAATAGTGCTGGACTGGGTTAGAGAAGGTCAGGCTTATTAGTAAGTCAGTCATCGTGTAAACTAGTTTTCTTTTTCTTACCAGTTTTGGTTGGTTGCATTAAATATGTGACCGGTTGTGACCTACATAGAGTTATTAACCTATAAAGTTTCATGCATTACCCAATTAAATCAAGGCCCCAACTGTCTGATAACAGTCCTTATAAAAGAAAAACTGGAGATTTTAAAAGTCAGAAATATTTGTTAATGCCAAGGTTGAGATGTACACAGCTATACATCCCAGATCTTGGCCAACGCCACCGATGGGTGGTTTGCCCATGCATTTCCTCGCCTCCGCATTTCTCTCTGCTGATCCTTCAGCAGTGATTCTTGGTCTCTGTGAACTGAACACAAATCCTGATCATCCTTGTAGACAGTCATGGCATTTTCTCCTAGGCAGCAACAAAAGTGTTCTGGATCTGTTTTGAGTGGCAGAGATGCCACCCAATTGGACATAGGTATCAGCTGAAAAGTACAATCCTTAAACTGGTGTCTGTCTACAAATTGACCTGAGGAGAGATATCTGATGAGGCTTTTTTTCATCACTAGGTGAAATACAAGGAAAAGTATGAGAAGGAACGAGGAAAGCCCATGTTGGACTTTGAAACACCAACATACCTCACCGCCAAAGAGTCTCAGCAGATGCAAAGCGGGGTAAGTCCTACAAAACCACACCACACAACAAACACACCATCTACCTGATGAAAACAAGCTCTGCCCACAATGTTTCCAGCCTTCTGTGGTCCAACAGCGGTAGACAATGGGAGTTTTTTAACATGTGATCACTAAAATATTTCCCACCGCAAAAATCCTGTGGCTTGTTGTCAAAAATGTTCAGAATAGTAAAATTTACCACATGTTTTATTTAAACTATCATTTTTATAGAATTAGAGCATAGCAAACTATTCCTAATACAAATACACACACACATATGAATTAAATGTTCCCTCTGCATAGACTTACCATCAACTTTGGATTACTTTTCCCTTAATAGGTAGCCTTAAGCCAAACAAAAGGAAATTAGTGATCAATACATTTATCATAACACAGACAGTCAAGGTGTCATAATTTCTATTTTAGAAATATAAGCAGAGAATCTAAAAATAATTTTGTCCACGTCATATATTTAGTGATTAAAAATAATAGATCATGCCCTGACTGGCATGGCTCAGTGGGTTGGGTGTTGTCCCACAAAGCAAAAAGTCAGTTGCTGGTTTGATTCCCAGTTAGAGCACATGCCTGGGTTGCAGGTTCAGTCCCCAGTCAGGGCATGTGTGAGAGGCAACTGATCGATGTTTCATTCTCAAATTAATGTTTCTCTCCCTCTCTTTCTTCCTCCCTTCCTCTTTCTCTAAAAACTAAATAAATAAAATCTTTTGAAAAATAACAATAGGTCATGATTATGAAAAAGGCCAAGTTTTTATTTGGCGCCCTTAGGCTCTCCTTCCTCTGCGTCAATCATTTGTAATTCAGAAGTAAAATCTTTTGCTGCCTTAAGCAAAATGTCATCCAGGGAGATGACAGTGGACTAAGAATATTGATGGCACAGAGGTGCTTCCTTCTGCTCTCTGGAGGGCTGGCCCCAGTCACAGCATTGAATGCGGGCCCCTCAGAGTTTCTCAGCCTCTGCATTCCCTTGGGGCCACTTGCTCTGTACAGTCAGACTGGTTTCAAATGTGTGACTATCAGCAGAGCTATGATCAGGTTAAGAGGCCAACATAGAAGGACAATGTAATATTTTGCCCTCCTAAAATTGAGAAATAAATTATAATAAAGATTTTTCTCTTAACGTGTCTTTTCTTCCTACTCACATTAGAAAGAATACAGGAAAGATTATGAAGAGTCCATCAAAGGCCGAAACCTGACTGGCCTGGAGGTCACACCAGCTTTACTACATGTCAAATATGCAACCAAAATAGCCAGCGAGGTAGTGCCCAGCTGGTCTTTTCTTTCTTTCTTGATCTAAGTAACTGCACTAACACCACTCATCAATATACTCCTTCCACCACTTTCACCACCACCTAACTCTGCGGGCTTCAAGTTGAGTTCACATTTAATACTAGCACCTAATCTATTACCCATGTTAATTTTTCTAATTTTTTAATTGAATACTTAATGAAATGCTCTTACCTTTCCATTTTATTAATTTCTAGTTTTTATTGGATATTTAATATTAACTGATGAAGCTTATACCTTGCTTTTATTGATATCGTTATTTACTAAACTGCAACTGTTTAAATTGAGAAACATTTTTTATCTTTCGGTTTCTGGCTCTTTACTTGAGAGGAACAATGTAGGATTCCTGGTCATCATTGCTGCTTTTATTTTGTGATACAGAAAGAGTACAGGAAAGATCTAGAGGAAAGCATCCGTGGGAAGGGTCTCAATGAAATGGAAGATACTCCAGACATGCTAAGAGCAAAGAACGCCACTCAGATCCTCAATGAGGTGGGTTCTCAGCCAACTGCATGCACTTCATTCACAGAACATCTTCTTAGCCAAGTCACACACACACACACACACACACACACACACACACACACCAAAAAGATGAAAAAAAGAGGTTTTGAATTTCAGATTCTATACCCAACATGATTATCACTATTAAAATATATCTTAATTTCTAACGAGTTGATATTATAACAGTCTGTGTCTATAGTAGCTATTGCTATCATAATCTGTTATTTATCTAATAGTATTTGATCTAACCTTGATCCATTTTGTGTGCTGATTTAAATAAAAACACCCCACTAGCGATGTGCACCTAAGTTTAATCCTAGCTGGGTACCAAACTTGATTTCAAATTTGCTTTATACATTAATGTCCTAAATAGAGGATGCTGAAGTGTTCAAAAGGAGGCCTTAAAATGGGCTTTGGTGGTCACCACTGCATCCTACCACAGGGAAGGATGAGCACTGGAGACTAAAGTGGCACATTATGTGGATTTATATTCACTCCGTACATTTATTACATAACCATGAAAGTAAGCTAACTTTTTTTTAAATGCTACTGTAGAAAGAATATAAGAGAGACCTGGAGGTGGAAGTCAAAGGAAAAGGCCTGAATGCCATGGCCAATGAAACTCCTGATTTCAAGAGGGCCAAGAATGCTACTGATATTGCCAGTCAGGTCAGTGTTACTACTTTATGTCAACCTTTCAGAAAAGTGCTGTGATTACAAGGACACAAATTGTCCTTCTGTTATCTTACTTGTTGGTCAATGACAGACAAATGCATGAAGTGGCATTCTTAAACATCTGCATGGTGAATCCATTCTAATAAAAGGGTCAGGGACTCTGCTGGGCCTGCTTCCTTCTGCCTTTCTGAGCTACAGTCACAGGAGACATGCAGAGCAATGGGCAGATGCTGGGGAAGCAAATAGCTGCTCTGAAGTGGGGCAGGCTCTGACGTCCTGGCCTTGCGTCTTAGGCAGTTCACCCCTCCTTTGGCACAAAGAATTCCTTGCTTGAGGTGGGGAGTGGTGGGGGGAAAATGCAGACAACTGTAAATGAACAACAATAAAATAATTTTTTTAAAAAAAAGAATTCCTTGCTAGAATATTTTGGAAGTTCTTTCCCTCCTTTTAAGGCCTAAATTTAAAGCACAGTTTTTAGGCATTTCACATTGTCTAATAGTGATCGATATGGGTATTTTGCTTACTTGTCCTGTTCCCAGCTCTTATGTACATAAACAGTCCGTGCCTTACAGTCTGCTAATTATCTCTCCCATTCCCATTCCCCCTCCCCTCCCCCCTCTCCTTTACCCCACTCCTGTTTCCATCACTTGTCAGTTTTCGTTGAACTGAGAACTCAGTTGTTCTTTCTGAATTTTACTCTTTAGTATAAAGCTATAAACATAATAGGAAAAATGTCAAGTGAATGAATTTTTTTGGAAAAGAATTATTGATCAGCTCTTAATGAAACTAAACCAACAAGTGTTGTGCACATTGTAAACATTTACCCAACTGCTGGGTGTTCTTTTGCAGATTAAGTATAAGCAATTAGCAGAAATGGAAAAAGCCAATTTCACGTCTGTGGTTGATACTCCGGAGATCATTCATGCCCAGCAAGTCAAGAACCTCTCAAGCCAGGTAAGGACATTCATCAGAATACCATCACTCATTGGCCCCAGTTATGAAGAACCAAGTTTTTCCATGATTCATAAGGAGGTTCTTTCAAGTCACAGTTTTGTCCAATAAAAGGAGGAGTCTATCTATGATGCAAGCTTGAGTCAAAGTTGACATTTTTGCATCAGAATTAAAATAAATTATATGAGAGAATTTTAAGTTACTGAAGAACTCTTACATGGAACCCATAATTAATGAATCACTATCTTAACATGCAAAGTCTCTAAAAATGTGGATGTAAAATGTGTGTTCAAATCTGGAAGAAACAGAGTAGACAGTCCACGTTTGGACTATCAGTTTCTTCAACAATATCGAGATTATGTCATCAATGCTAACCACACGATCTAACCCCGATTCCTCCCATGGTGGATAACTCTCCATCGTCCTAGAGACAGAGAGAGGAAGAAACGCAGGATGTCCTCCTTCCTACACCATGATGTACCTTCATTCGTTTTAATCTCCCATGGTACCAGGAGTCTACAATTCATCTGAGTAGCCCTGAATTAGATGTTTTCCATCCGCTGATTAGTGAGTTCTAAAGAAGTAGTTATCTGGCCTGGTGATGCCTTATAAACACCCAGGAGTATAGACTTTCCCAGTTCCACTGTGGAATTTTGAATTTAGTAAGTCTGATATTGGCCCTGGATATGTTTTGTTTATTTATTCGTTGGTTTTTAATCTTCAGAGAGGATCTCTTAATGGCAATCAGGTTGGCAGAATCATAAATTTAAACACTTTATTAGCAACATATAATTTTGTCATAAAGTTAGACATAAAAAATATAGTTATCCCCACACAGTGGCTTGATTAGGAAGCAGATATATTCAAAAGGAAGAGCTGAACATTTTATTTAGGAGGTGGAGAGTAGAGAAGAATTTCATCAGCAAAATGATATGGGCCCTAAACCAGCATGTTGTGTTCACTGGGGGAGCCATGGAAGCCAAAATTCGGGGGGGGGGGGGGGCTGGGAGAGGCTCACCAGCCCAATAGCCTGTCTTCCTCTTGACTTGTTAACCTTTAAGGAAAACCCCAGCCTCAGCGTTTGGACCTTTCCCAGGCAGGATTGATTCATTGACTCTGCTCTTGTGTGCTTTCTGGGACTCCCCCCTCTTAAAATACACCTGAATTCCCTGTGCAAACCGATCACCCCTCTTAGGGACAAAGAAGCACTAACTCTGCAAACCAGTTAAGACAGCTTTTGCCAGAGAAAAGGAGGTGTGGCTTCTACCCCTTTCCCAGGACCATGAGAACGCTTTGCCTCACATTTGCATAACTAAGAAGAATTGTTCAAGTGACTTTTCCCTGAAGGAAAACATCTGTTCCCCGTGAACTGCCCTTTACTTCCAGAAATCTGCTTTTACTGGCTTCCTGTTGAACAAAATCCAAGCCAAAATCTCTTATTGGTTCACACTGCATCTTGTTTGTTGTTCTTGAGGAGATTAAATTTTTCAACACTTATATATGTAATTTGTTTACAGGGTGGGGCAAAAGTAAGTTTACAGCTGTTTGTATGGAAAATAACACAATAATTAATAAGAACACAAGAATAAATTCTGTTTTGTATACTCACAACTGTAAACCTAGTTTTTCCCCACCCTGTATAATACGATTTAGATAGAGAAAGGTAAAGAGAAAGAATGGTTCTTTCCCCATTACAAAAGTAGCTAGCCTCTTTCCTCAACTCTCAGCCCCGCACACCCACACCTCCCTGAAAAGTGGCAGAAGTAGAGCTAAGGAGAAAGGTGGAAGGACTTAGGGACAAGTGATAAAAGAAAAATCAGGCTTTAAGGCAGAGCAAGTGTCCCACTGTTTTAAAACTAAGGATGATTAGTTTAGTCCCGGGGGATGGGCTGCGAGGTATTCTGGGAGGAGACCAGCCCCTGCGGACAGGGTGGGAAAGCCCAAAGTGATTGGTTCAGAGAAAAGTGGTGCTGGCTCAGAGCAGTCCTTGGCCAGTTGGTTGGCCAGCTGCTGCTGGTGGTGGCCCCACGTCAGGTTGGTGGAGCCACCAGTCTGGCCAGGCCAGTTTCTGCAATGTCAGAGAGGTGTTCCGGAGGCACCTGCTGCCCTGCCTGCCTGCTCTGTCCTGTAGCCAGCAGCCCTGACCACCTGCTTATGGCTCAGCAAAAATATCCTTGTCATCAGCTAAGTCTGGCTCTCAAGGGGCCTTGTTGATGGCTCTTAACCCTCCTGCTTTTCTCCACCTGCGTTTTGCATAGTCTGGGTCCATCCAGTTCACTGTAGGCATCCCTGTCTCCCTGCCAGGAGCCTTGCTGGCTGTCACCTCCCTCATGTGGACCAGCCAATAGCGCCTTCCTCCGCCAGCTTTGCCATGGGAGTGGGTCCTATTAAGTACCTGGGCTCGCTCCTCCAGGAAAGAAAAGGCATGGTGCTTACTCACCGAGAGAGCTCTGCTTTACCACTCTGTAGCATCCTTGCACAGTCAAGAAAATACAAGACTTTCCCTCTGCTGAGCAGAAAGGGCTATTTTAGGTCCCACTGTTTCATATCCCTCTGGTGTTCACCATCCTGATTTTGGAATCTATTTCCAGAAAAAGTACAAGGAAGATGCAGAGAAGGGCATGTCATATTATGAAACGGTTTTGGACACCCCGGAGATGCAGAGAGTTCGGGAGAACCAAAAGAACTTCAGCCTTGTACGTTTTTGTTGAATCTACAACACAGCCCCCCCGGTACCTGGGATGAAACAGGGCAAGGCCACCTCTGGGCACACACACTTGGGCATCCTGCCTGAGTGGGGCCACAGGGCAGCCCCCACACCCGCACGCTCTGCTGGAGGCCGTTCTTCTCCAGGCTCCCCTCGCATTTCAATCCCAAAACAAAGCAAGAAAGCCCCACCTATCACTTTGTTGGCGACTTCCTGTCACTGAATATGAACTATCCCATTTTTCTGTAGTGGCAGCACCTGTATTTTTCCAAGTTAATTCTAGGTAAGGTATACATTTAAAAAAAAAAAAACTAATTTGGCATAGGTTTAAACAACCTAAAACCTAAGTTTTAGGGTTTTTAAAAATTAGTCTTTCCTCAAAATTCGTATTAAAGGATTTCCCTTTGGCTCTAAGATTGCGATTAGTGTGGTCTAGACATGTTTTTAAACACAGGGTGTTGACTTCCTTTGCATAATAGAGGACAATTAGAAATACACAAACAATGTTGAAATCTTAACAAGATATCTACTCTTTCCTCATAGCTGCAGTACCAGTGCGACCTTAAAAACAGTAAGGGGAAAATAACAGTTGTTCAGGACACACCAGAAATACTGCGTGTTAAAGAAAATCAAAAGAATTTCAGCTCGGTACACTTACTGTTTATATTCCATTCGACGCTAACCCAGTGTTTCCATTCTCTGCTTTAAAAGTATGCTAGACTCATGTTCATTCAGACACCATCTAACCCCCCCAGTTAACACTAGTGGTTATTTGTTAAAAGTCTGCATACTTTGCTCTGAAATCATCATTTCAGAGACCACTTGAATGACAGCTTAAATCTGCTAACCAAGTAACTTCTTTCTCTAATTTTTTTAATCCCATGAGTAACACATGAGTAACATGTGTCGTGCCCCGAGAAGGTGGGTTTCTTTTTGACATGGTGATTTCTCTTGTCGTCCCTCCCCCAAATAACCGACTGACTTCATATTTTTTTAATGGATGTTGTGTTTCACATGAGCGAGTACTTTTCAAAATCAACCTTTTCTGGTTTTTCTCATTCTGTATTAACACGGTATAATAATCTTAAAAGAAATCTCAACATCAGGAAAGTGACCCATTGCTGGGTGTTGGAGTTACTGATGCTGATGTGGGACCCCCACATCAGACCCCCCCAGCACTTGCCTGAGAACAGTCTCTAGTGCCTTTTGTTTTCACAGAAGCCACGTGTCCTAGACTTTCTCCAGGAATCGCTGGGTTTTCCTTTCTTCTGTGTAACACTGCCTTGGTTCTGAATGTCCAGGTTTTATATAAAGAGGACCTCTCGCCAGGAACCGCGATCGGAAAGACGCCTGAGATGATGAGAGTGAGGCAAACACAGGACCACATCAGCGCGGTAAAGATGCCCACCGTGGACTCACTTCCGAATGTCCTGCCCCGTTTTGATAATTTACACTGGTGTCTGAGCTGCCCTCAAATCTTTGTCACCAGAAGCAGCTTGAGCTGCTGAAATCGGGGCCTGTGGTTCGGGTCCTCTCGCAGTCAGTGCAGGACTGGGTGGTCTTTGTGAGGGAGGTTAGACAAGGAACGGGGAGAGACCTGGGTCACAGCAAACAGATGGTCAAGTGTAAAAACCCGTGTTTATTCAGAACTGGACTCCATTTCAAATACAACAAGGAAAAGTGGGAATTATGGCTGGGGGTGGGGTGGGTGGGGAGAGGAGCGGTGTGTGGAAAGTTACTCAGAGAAAACATCTCAACTAGGAAGGCTTGTGGCTAAACCCACCTAACAAGATTCTTGCTGGAAGTGGGCCAGGGTGATCAGATCTTGCCTGGGGGTTGGTGAGGGGTCAGGAATTTTGTCAGATGTGGAGGTGATCAGATATCAAGGGAGGAAGATCCTGGCTAAACTGACTTATCCAAATTTTTACTAAAATTGAGCAATGCAAAGATGTATGCTGAAGCCCGGAAGTCGAGGATTCAGAGGAGCCTGACTAATGTTTGGTTAAGGAGAGACCTTTTGTCACTTAAAAGAAAATAGAATTTGTCAGAGTCAAAGAATTAACCTTCCCGGATATATGAGGTCTGTCCCAAAGGTATCCAGCCATGTAATGTGAAAAATATAGACACTTATTGAAGAAGATACAAGATACAAGAAACACTGTACACAGGACAATGATGCCTCAGTCCCCTTCAAAGTAGGCACCTTGGGACCTCACACAGTTCTCCCAGTCACCATCAGCTTCCTTGTCATATTTCCCTGAATCTCATGGATGGTCTGAAAAATATGCCCTTTCAAATGTGATTTTAGTTTTGGGAAAAGCCAGAAGCTGGAGGGCACCAAATCTGGGCTGTAGGGGGGCTGAGTCACCTGGGTGATTTGATGTTTTGCCAAAAAACTGTGCACAAGACATGATGCATGTGGGTGCATTGCTCTGATGAAGCTGCCAATCATCAGTGGCCCATAGCTGCACCTTCCAAATCATCTGAATAGTTTCCACAGAGGAATGTTCAAGCTCAGTGCAAAATGTGATGTAGATTCATTGCTCTACTCAGTCATTTTGAATGCAATGGCCACACAATACACATGCTCGCTCAAAGGCATCTACCACCTCCACTGACTAGTACAGTGAAGTCATCACTGTTCACATATGCACATTCTGGTCCACTCTCCTTGGCTGCCAGGTTACTTCGATGTCACACAAACCATTCTCATTATATTAACAATGGCTGGACTTTTTCCCGACAGACCTTGTATGTATGTGAATGTATCTGTCCTCTTCAAATGAGCTGTTGGGTATAAAAACACTGAAGTATACAGAAAAGAAAAGGGCTACAGTTGAGGTATGGAACCCCACCCTTACTGTGCCTCCAAAGAGACAAGACAGCAACCAAGAGCCCTTGTCCTGGGCATTGTTCTCCACTGGCCCAATATCAGAATGTGGCCCCATTCAAATTAAGTGTAGAGCTGGTGCTAATAGTGATTTTAAACATGTGAGACTACTAATCAAACACACCATACATGTTCCCCTCTTATATCTACAGGTGAAGTATAAGGAAGCAATTGGACAAGGAACCCCAATCCCTGACCTGCCAGAAGTGAAACGTGTCAAGGAGACGCAGAAGCACATTAGCTCGGTAATGGCCCATATGCTCTCCACATGCATTTGCACAACCAGCCCCATCCCATGCGCTACCTAGTCCCATCTCACCTCTCCTTCCTTCCACCAAGGCCTTGGGGATGGTGTGGCCTGGAGAGGAGCACAGCAATTTGCAAAAATAGATAAGACACCTCCGTCTTCACATGATCAAGGAGCAGAGGGGACTTGGCTTCTTGACTAATCATCACACCTGCAATTTTCAAATGTGCCAACAGTAGCCATAAGGTTATTGGGATGATCTCAAGTTCGTTAACCAAAAGATGTACATATAAACATAAAAGTAATATGAAGTAATGTTTATATATCCATCTCTGTGTGCATGTGCATGTGTATATCTCTCAGCACATTCACCGTCGTCCAGAAGACTCTAGGCAGCCTTCTCCCCTCCCTTTCAAGACTCCTTGTCCTGTGTCCTCTGCTCTCTCCTTGTAAATGCAGTGTGTGTTCAAGGTGCTAGGCATCATCTACCTACAAGGCTAAATTGTATGTTCAGCCTGTTCTCTAACAGGACTTTCAGGTGCACACACACACACTTTCTCATCCATAAGCAGATTCTAAGCAATTGCTGGCTACTAGCAAGAGACTGTGAAGTTTGGGTAATAGTTTATGGCAAATAAAAGACGAAGACCTTGTACTTAGAGATCCTTCTATTCCCTGGAGGACTGAATTCTCATTTAATTTCCATTAGAAAACACTCCATACTTTTTTTGCATGTCAATCATATTATTTAGACCTCATTCCCTCTCACTTCCTGCTTACACTCTGGCTTCCTGGTGGTTGAAGCTTCACTTAGAGTTTTGTGTCCACTAATACAAGAAAATTAGCCCATAGCTTCTTTGCCACTTTTCATTGCACACACCTGTCTTTCTGACTTGACTTTGTTCTGCTGTCCCCAGTCAGTTCTGCTGCCTTGCTGGGTAAAGAAACGTAGCTTTGTACAAGATGGTTGACTTTTAATGATCCCTAAGAGTTTTCTTGTAATATCAACACTAGTTAGTTGGTCAGTGATTTTTAGGACTTCACCTGTGACAAAATTCCCTAAATTGTCATGTTGTTCCCACCTCAGGTGCAAGTACACTATAGAATCCAACCATTTAAAAAGAGTTTATTTATTCCTTTAAGCTAAAAATTCTTAAGATTCAGTGTTAAGAGAAAAGAGGCTAGAGGTTCAAGAAGTTTCTCACTTTTCACGAAAATGTACAGTCCTTTGATACTATCCCTAACAAATAGGGACTTACTCCCATTTACAAAATACCAGTTTATGTGATCCGGCATCACCAGTAAAAATTTCAGGTAAAGATGCTCCTCCTGAAGAAGTAAACCACGTAAGTCTCCTCACTTTAAGGGTACCTGCAGAGTAGTAGCCAGTTACGAACTTTCAGTAGAAAATACAAAGCCAACAGAAAATTCTCAATAACCTTCGAGGAATAGAGTATCGTGTAATTAGAAAATTTTAAACCAAGAAACCTATTTATTAAATAAAATAGATTTCTATTTACTAGAAATATTAAAAGCACTGAGACAAGATATTACAGAACGGATTTTTTCATTGTTGAATTTATTACTATTTAGTGCATTCAGGAACTCTCTAAGTGCTAACTATAGAAAATATACAATTTAGTGGGCAGTTTTCAAGGCAGTAAAATTACTACTTTTGAAGACAGAATGTAAACATTTGTGGAATTTCTTGACCTTATTCCTTGAGTGTCATATTTGAAAGTGAGATTATTTTTGAGTTTCCACCAAGTAGAGGACATGAAACTGTAATACACAGGATTCGCGGTCATTTTACCTTCTTGGGTATTCTAATTATCTCCTACAGGTTATGTACAAAGAAAACCTGGGAACAGGCATCCCAACCACTGTCACTCCCGAGATTGAGAGAGTCAGACGCAATCAAGAGAACTTTAGCTCGGTATTTATAAATACACCCAATAAGAAACTCCATTTCCCATTAAAAAATTACCAGAATAACCCATCATCCTTTTTTGAAAAGTAACATCTTAACAATTCTGTGTGTATTTGTGTCTGTCTGTGTGTCTGTCGGTGTGTGTGTGTGTGTTATTACCTGACCTAAACCATCTGGACTTACACGAAGTGACTCACTTTCCCGGTGGTACTTTAACACTTGCAGTGACTGACAAATGTGAGCACTCAGATGTGAAACACTGTCAGTGACGTTAACACAAGATTCCTCCTCACTGTCCTCATATCCTGTAACTGAGTGTTCTCCCTCCTGCTCTTTTATTCTCAGAAGTAGCCTTGTAGCGTTTGTCAAAGTGGAAGTAAAGCACTGTCCTTACTAAATACTATTCACTAAAGACCTCCCCCTCACACGCCCGTCTTTAAATTCCTCCCTTCCTTGATCATTGTGCTCATTTTGAATGTCTTCCGGGTGCTTTCTTGTATCTCACAGGTTTTGTACAAAGAAAACTTGGGGACAGGAACCCCAACACCTGTCACTCCAGAGATGGAGAGAGTCAGACGCAATCAAGAGAACTTTAGCTCGGTATTTCTTAGGGGACAGAAATAAAAACCCTTAATTCTTATTTAAAATAATATTTTAACATATTACAAACATCTGAATTTTCTTCCTGTAAAATTACTAAATTCATATTCAAATAATGGTACCAAATCTTATCTCAGTTTTCAATCTAAATCTAACTTAGTATTGACTTTAGTTCTGGTGTGGAATTTTAACTGTTTTCCCTACAACATAGTATTGATCAATCTTTTTAAATGCCTGTAACACTCAGTGTTTCCTTCCTCACATCGTCCTTGAATAACAATAGATGTTTCTAACTGGTGGGGTAAATGTCAAAGGTAAAATCTAATGTGCCTTTAAAAGGTCAATGTTAAGTAGAATTTTAGTGGTATTTATTCTGGCTCTGTTTGATGTTTTTTCATGTGTGTGTGTGTGTGTGTGTGTGTGTGTGTGTGTGTGTGTGTTTGCAGCTTTTCTTAAAAGAATGTGATTCTTGAACATTTTCATTCAAAAGACAACGTAGCAATTTTCAGCAACTCAGAAACACAAATTTCCTTGACTTCACTATTTTTGTATACCGTGCCAGATACACCTGAGCTTTCCTTTGGGATAGTTTCAGGATCATTGAAAGCTACTATTTAGCTTTTAATATTTGTTAATATTTATTTTATTCCCCCAAACCTCCCTCTCTCATTCCCTAAATTAGAGTTACAAACAACTCATTATGGATATTAATTTCAATGAACTTGAATGCTATTTGATGAGGCCTGATCCCTCTGTCACTGAGAGAAGGCCGTGTGAGTAAAGGACCTCGGCCTGCAGCCAGGCGGCTCTGTCGGCATCAGCGCTACTGAGAGACATCCGTCACACTGTGTGTGACTAAATGTCCAGAGGTGGCCTGGAGTTGTCCTGTTTCTTAAAGTTACTTGGGCCTTTTTTACGTGATTATGAAAACCAACAGACACTTTCAGAGACTATTTTAAAGATGACGTCTGCCTCAAAGTTGGGTCCAGGCTGGGCTGACTGTTGGTTCTGTGCACACAGATATTGTACAAAGAGAACCTGAGCAAGGGGACCCCCCTGCCTGTCACTCCCGAGATGCAGCGAGTCAGACGCAATCAAGAGAACCTTAGCTCGGTATTTGGCAGAAAGCTCCTTTAACTCCGTATTAAAAAAATAATAACTTTCTATAAATCCAAACTTACAAGTCCCTTTAAAAATATCAATTTAACAAATTCCTTTTAATCTCATCGACTGGATCCTTCTGTTTTCCGGATCTTTAACCACCATTTGATTCTAACAGTTTGTACTTTCTATAATAGTCCCTTAAAACTTTTCATCGGTTCCTGCCCTTGTCTCTTCACCTTGTACGTTACCACTGGGACTTTTGACGTTAACTGATGTCCAGAACAACCCCATACACACTAGCTCTTATTTATTTGGAACTCTTTTTATTCAGTGTTTCTGGGTTATCATTGCAAGAAAAGACACAGGACTGAGGCTCCATGTAAAAATAGCAGCTCTGGTTTGGGAACAGGGATTACCTTAACATAAATCCTGTCTAGATACCTGGGAAAGAAAATAGATTGGTATTGAGACCCAAAGAAATCTCATCTCGATAAACAAGCCAATCCATGAATTATAAATTCAAACCTTCTGATTTGTTTTTAGCACACAAATCAGATCATAAGCTTATATTTAATGTTATTTTCTCTTGTATTATTATTGCTGAAAACCTCTATAATTCTCAAAGAGTATGTACATCTATAGAAGGATTTTAGATTAAGATATAAAAATCTGAATCAGATCTAATCAAATGTTATTAGGAAAACTTAGCTGGATTTTTTTTTAAATGTGTGTGTGTGTTTAAAGATTTTATTTATTTTTAGAGAGGGGGAAGGGAGGGAGAAAGAGAAGAAGAGAAACATCAATGTGTGGTTGCCTCCCATGTGCCCCCCACTGGGGACCTTACCCGCAACCCAGGCATGTGCCCTGACTGGGAATCGAACCAGCGACCCTTTGGTTCATGGCCCGCGCTCAACCCACTGAGCTACACCAGCCAGGGTCTTAGCTGGATTTTTTTAAGGGGGACGGGAAGAAGTTTGATGCAAAACATTTTTTAATTGTCAGTTTAAATATTTTCTTAAAAGTTTGATTCTTTCACATAACTAGATTAGTAACTTTCTTGGTCCCACTGTCTTATTTTAAGTACATTTTTTAATTTTTCAGCCACAATTGACATACAATATTATATTAATTTCAGGTGTACAGCATAGTGATTAGACATTTATATAGCTTACAAAGTGATCACCCTGATAAGTCCCACTGTATTTAAATTTTGTTTTCCTTCGTTTTTAATTACTATTTACTAACAATCTTTTGATTTTGTTTACATTTTCAATGTCAATTAATATTACTTTTAGAATTTTATAGTCACTGTTTTGCTTGTGAGTTTTCATTATTATTCTTTCCTTTGCAAAGGTTTGCGTTAATTTTTCAAAATTATTTTCATTTATTCTCTTCTATATTAGAGTAAGTATATTATCATTTATAAGTATTTAAGATCTTGATTACCCTGCTGATCCTGGAGAATTTCTTTTTTAAAGTAAGCTTTTGTGTTAATTTTTGCACAAGTTGCATTTAGTAAGTTGTCCACTGGTGCACGAAGCCTTCACAACACTGTGGGAAAGAAATAGCGCTGTGTACTAAAACCTGGACGTGCAGACTTGACCATCTCTGCAATTTGAATTTACTCAGCAAAGGCCAATTTTGCCGCATTGCATATGTCTGGCCTGGGGTTTTAAATATCTATTTTATGTAAAACAGATGTTCTGTGTAGGGAAAATAAATATTTGCCCATCTAATTTAAAAATAATCTTTCTTAAAAAAATCTTTCTATTGTACACGAAGCATTTTAGTGCTGTTATGAAATTCACATTTGTATTTTTTCCTGATACAGGAAACAAGCGTTTAATATATGAGTTAGACTCAAAGTTGCCTGTCAAATACACTGGCACTTTAGCTGAGGATGTAGATGGTGCATGTTCTCATCCAATCTGTGCTTGAAGAGACGAGGTGACTTGGTGACGTTGTGTTTCCCATTCGATGTCGTAGTCTCAGACTAGGTTCCCTCCCAGACAGAGAGGAAAGGGCTGCGTTGACTGCTCTTGTCTTTCCTGGATGCTTTCTTGTGTCGTACAGGTGTTATATAAAGACAACCTCGGGAAGGGGACTCCGATTCCCATCACTCCAGAGATGGAGAGAGTCAAACACAATCAAGAAAACTTTAGTTCGGTATTTAAAAGAAAAAAAAAATCCCTTAACTATTTTTAAAATGTTTTTTCAATCTAATTAACTTACCCCAATAAAAACTTTGACACATCTTGTTTGCAACTTCATACTACCATTTCCTATGAATTGGATTCCCCATTTTGTTTAAACATTAATATGATCACTTGACTTAAAAAAAGTGTGGGGTATTATATTTCAGGCTTTAAAAGCATAACATTCTCAATGTCTAAGCACCCATGTTTATCCTGCTTTGGCAAATTTGATCTAAATGTAATCTTACAAAAATGTATTCCGAGACAATCAGACTGCTGGCCTCATTTCCTATTCTAACCTTCTCTGTCCCTACTGGTATTTGTACAAATATTTTCAAATTTATTTTTCTTTTCTTTATTATTAATGTTATTTTTTGCATCTTGTCATTGCTCTCCATTTGCCTTAAAAATGATTAATTCTTTCCCATATGTTCACCCAAACTAAAAATTAAATACTTGAACTTCTTTTGAAAGTCAACAAAAGAAGATGTGTGTGTACGTATCTTCATATATGCAATGTTTATAAAACGCAAATATCCTTTTGTAGTTTATTAATAACATTTCCAAACCAGAAATAACTTCCTTGGTTTTCTTTTTCTCTCTTGCCTTTTTAATTTCTTCCCCTCCTCACAACAAGCTGAGAAAGCCTACTTGTTCCCTTTCGTGGTGCTATCCATTGCTCGGCGCTGCAGGGATGAGCTCAAACAACACAGATTCTAAAACTTTCTCATCTCTTAATTTTCACTGCTCTTTCATGCCTTCCCTTGCTTTTAAGGATGTCTCTAGGCTCGTCCAAGTTGGATCGAGAAGCTTGTGGAATTTCCCTTCTTTCAACTCACCCTCTTCCTCTTTGCCCCTCTGCTTCCCCTGCTCCACAGCGGGGAGAGTGGCTGACTGCTGTGTCTGTTCTGGATGCTTTCTTATCATACAGGTGCTATACAAAGAAAACGTGGGGACAGGAATTCCAGTCTCCATCACTCCTGAGATGCAGAGAGTCAAACACAATCAAGAAAACCTTAGCTCGGTATTTTGGACGGAAAGGGAAAAGAGATGCCATTTAACTTCATAATTAAATCAATACTAAACGTGTATTCTTTTTTTTAAACCCACTTCCCTCCCTTTGCTTCTAATATGCCTCACTTAGCAAAAGGACAGATGGACTTTTACATTTCTATGATACTACTATTGATTCTATTTTTTAAAATTTCAGTTAATTCTGATTTCTATTCCATCTGGTATTTTTAAATAATTTTTTTAATGACCTTATCTTTTAATTTGCTTGGATAACTATAAAGCTGAGTTCTAACCATCTTAAATCCCCACCTGATTGTTTATTAGGTACCATGCCCTTAGAGATGAAAAATAACATGGATAACTCCGATAGCCTTACCCACTCCCCTACCCGCCGTGGCTGAGGTCTTTGCTCCCCAGAGGGAGTTTCCCTGTCTCAGGAATGGCTGCCGTGAAAGTAGTTTGTGGTATCTTGTCGGTGTATGACTCCTGGCTTCTTATATTACTGTGTAACTTGGTAACAAAGAAGTTGAACTCACCACTAAAAATCTCACAACAAACAAAATGGTACTTATGGTTGTTTTCTGGATGCTTTCTCATCACACAGGTGTTGTACAAAGAAAACATGGGCCAGGGAACCCCTTTAGCTGTAACTCCAGAGATGGAGAGAGTCAAACACAATCAAGAAAATATTAGCACGGTACTTTGGCAAGAAAAGAAAAAAAAAGACTACTCTTTAATGATTTAAAATAATACATATTAATCCTCCCTTTTAAAAACAACTTAAGTTTTGTGAATTTCTTTATTACATTTATCCTTTCTTCCTATAGGGCTACTCTTAGCCTTAACCCTGTAATAACAAGATTGCTTTAATCTGTAATTTAAAATTCTAATATCAGGAAGTAACAGATTTTCCAATAAAGTATTGTTTTGCTCATCTGTCCCCAAACTTACTCTCTAGTCACTACCCCAAGGTCTCTTTGTTTTACGTGGTCGTGAAATTGGGGAGGTGGCATGGTAGGTGTGAAGGGGGCTCTTTCTGGCCCATTAGAGCTATGGTTTTTGTGCCATGACTTTAGGTTCTGGTCTCCCCTGTCAGGTTTGGACAAAGAGACCTTGGGAAAAATAATCCCAATTCTGTCCTTCAGAAATGATGACATAAATTAGGGTTCAGTAATGGTTTTGGCACATGGTTATCAATTAACTTAAAAAGGAAAGTGTCACTTGAACTGTTTTACCAATTTTCGTTCTTTTTGTTCTTTTGTCTTGATCATGGTTTTTAACTGCTAACTTAGCAAACCATTTCTTGTAAGTCTGTGCTCTGTGACATTATATATGTTGATAAATTGCCGGGGTGGAGGTTGGGGCTTGTGTTGGGAGGACTTCAGTGTATCTAGTGAAGAACCTTGTGGCCCCACACAGCAGCACTGGCTACACCGGGCACAGTGGTTCAAAAACCTCAGCCTGCGCCAGCATCCCTCGGGGCTTGTTAAACCAGGTTGCTGGGTCCTGCCCCCGAACTCTCTCATCCTGCAAATCTGGTGTGGGCCAGGAAATGTGCATTTCTAGCAAGTTCTCAGATGATGCTGACCTTACTGCCCAGGGACCCCACATTGAGAACCACCACTGTAATGGAAGTCTTCCTTTTGGATGGCATCTCCCAAAGCTTCCCTGTCCCCAAGAATAACACAGGGAAGACATGGAGGTTGAGGTTCGCCATGACGTGTTAATGATTTTTATTGATTTACCACGATAGTGATATTAATTGCTGAAAACATTTTCCCGTACTGATAAGTTTGATGTTGTGGCAAACTAAAGCAAGAGGCACAACGCAGATGAGAGCAAGGGAAAAAGAGGAGAAATCCTTTGCTGGTTTGAGGGCCCACAGTTTTACTGAGTGTCTATGTGAGTTTAAATGTTGCAACAAGGTTGTGTTTCCCACTGTGAAATCAGGAGCAGCCTCAGCCATCTCCGGTTATTCAAGCCCAGGCCCCTAAGTCCTGTTCGGATGATTTGTCAAGGGCTTGAAATTCACAGGCAAGGGTAGAGTGAAGGAGGTCCCTCGTCCCCCTGGGGCACGCTGTGGTTCTCTGTTGCAGACTGCAAGGGTGTCAGTGCAGGGTCCCCCCCTGGGAATGTGTGTCTTGCTGGAACTACTACATCACCTTCCTTTGGAAGCTTATTTCTTTCTGTCTAACCTCACTGTCCAAATGTTTTAGTGCCCTGTGCCTCCTAACAAGTTATCTGTTCTGTTTAATCTTTTGGTGACTGTAATTTGTTTGTTTTTTTTCTTTTTGGCTTTTTGGATCCATTGGATTCGTGTAGGTTTTGTACAAAGAAAATATGGGGAAAGCCACCCCAACCCCTGTCACTCCAGAGATGCAGAGAGTCAGACGCAATCAAGAGAACATTAGCTCGGTATTGTCTTGAGAAACGGAAGTGCTTTTAATTTTGCAAAGTAACCTCTGCAGTTTGGCCTGCTCCTAACTCCATCCCAGGTTAAAAACAAGCAAAATGCCAGTTTTTTAGAACCTCCTCTAAATGACATACTACACCTAGCATTGCCATTAACCGTTTTTCTAAGCTTTCTTCTTGAGAGCTATTCTCACTAATTATAATAGATTAAACATGGGATTTTCTCCCCAAAATTGCATTATATTTAACAGCCTGAAAATTGCCTCCTAGTGACTTTTGGCTCCAACTTTGTATCTCACAGGTGTCATACAAAGAGAACCTGGGGAAACCGACCCCCACACCCATCACTCCAGAGATGGAGAGAGTCAAACGCAATCAAGAAAACTTTAGCTCGGTATTTCAGAAAAGAAAAGAAATTGTTACGCTTTTAACAAGCCTGGCAAACATGGTTATACCACTAATTCATCTCACAGTCTTCCCCACACTTTTGTTTACCTATTAAAATTCTCCTTGACCCCCTGAAAACAACAAACCAACCTCTCCTGCCAAAACTTTGCTTTATACCATAACATTTTAATGGCTTTATCTTCCTGAGGTGTTTCTTAAAGAGTGTGATGTGATTGAGCCATAACACCAGCTAGATGACGGTTTTCAGAAGCGGTTTTCTGCTCTCTGATGTCTGGATGCTCTCTTGGCTCCTCTAGGTTTTGTACAAAGAAAATATGAGAAAAGCAACTCCGACACCTGTTACTCCAGAGATGGAGAGAGCTAGGCGTAACCAAGAGAACATTAGCTCGGTATTTTCTAGGACAACAACAAAAAAAAAAGGAATGCAAGACAACTTGGACAATAACACATTAACATCATAAAACTGTGCTTTTCTCATTCAACTGAAAAACACCCTAAAATGAAAAAAAGAGAGAGAAATGCAATACCTTGGAAAATAATATTTTAACACCATAAAAATGTACACTTTTTTATTCCACTGAAAATTTACACTAAAATTAACACAACTGTTTTTAAATTCCAAATGACCATACTAAGACATAACAAGTTAATTGCCAATGTTTTTTTCCCCTTACTTTACTCTGAGGTAGTTTTACGTAACCAGCTGGAACCAATTGACTTCCTAACACCCTTTAGCCTTCAGCTCTCCTTTGTTTTCATGGTGTGCTATCAAACAGGTAACACTGCTCTGCAATGGATGCCTTCCCTGGTTTTGATGTTTTGGGTTTTTCATGTCTGGGGGACTTTGATTTCTTTTTTTAAATTGTTCAGTTACAGTTGTCCCCATTTCCCCCCATTACTCTGCTCTGCCCTTCCCACCCCCTCCCACTTTCAGTCCCCTCCTCCCCCACCCCACGTTGTCTTTGTCTGTGGGTCCTTTCTTCATGTTCCTTGACCACCCTTCCCCTTCTTTCCCCGTTGTCCCCCTCCCCCTCCTCCTCCTCTCATTGCTGTCAGTTTGTTCTTTATTTCTGTGCCTCTGGTTCTACCGTGCTCACTTGTTTGTCTTGTTGATCAGGTTCCCCTTACAGGTGAGATCATATGGTATTTCTGTATTTACATATCGGTTTATAAAATCAGGACGTAAACCCACAAAAACAATGGTCACTTATTTGAAAGGGTAGTTCTTTCAAATGTCAGTACCACATCTAGCACCAGACACCATCCGACATGCTCGTACCACAGTTCCCAGCAAATTCAAGAGACCCCCTTCTTCCTTTTCCTTTCAAAGTTACTCTGTGCCTCTTCTCCTTTGAAAATGAATGTTACATCTTCAAAGTCAAAGCAGATCCTTTCTCCCTGGACACGAGCCCTGTGCACCGTCCTCATGCTAACCTGTGTCACTGTTAGTCACGGGTCGTGCAGGGTCCTTTCAGTCGACTCAGCTTCCCTCCCCAGCTCCTTCCATCTCCATCTGTCGGAAAGGTTTTTTGAGGCTTCGGAATAAGGACAGCACGGTGACCTATACTCATTCGTGCTTTCTCCTCCATCAGGTTCTTTATTCTGACAGCTTCCGGAAACAAATACAGGGCCGAGCTGCCTATGTCTTGGACACCCCAGAAATGAGACGGGTGCGGGAGACCCAACGCCACATCTCAACAGTGAGTCAGGAGGTCTTTAGGGTTGGATGGCCAGCCTGTGGGAACATGGGAGAGAGGAAATGATCACACCACCCTATTTTCACAAAGCGAATTCATGAAATTTCAGGTGAAATACCATGAAGACTTTGAGAAGCACAAGGGCTGCTTCACACCAGTGGTGACAGACCCCATCACTGAACGAGTAAAAAAGAACACACAGGACTTCAGTGACATAAACTACCGAGGCATTCAGAGAAAAGTGGTAGAAATGGAACAGAAACGAAACGAACAGGATCAGGAAACTATCACAGGTGATTGAGTGCTTGGGGGAGAAATGAACTTTCAGGTAGGGGGTAAAAGAACAGAAGCGATATTATCTACATCGAGGCAAAGGATAAAGACCTCAATCTGTACTTTCACGAGGTGTGAAAGAAAACCTGTATTCATTTACAGTTTCCAGACCTGACCTCTCTTCTGCCTCATCCTTTGATCTCCTCGGAGGAGACATGACTAGAACCCAAGCTCAGTTAGTGTTGCTCGGTCCTCCCGTGGTCATGTTTGTACCTTCGTTCCCAAGTCATTGAGAGAGTCCGAGAGCACCTGCTCTGACCCTTATTCTCACTTTCAGGTTTGCGTGTCTGGCGCACTAACCCTGGCTCAGTTTTTGACTATGACCCAGCAGAAGACAACATTCAGTCCCGAAGCTTACACATGATCAATGGTATGTGATGCCACGAAAGGGTGACAACAGAGTGTCACCATTTAGGGGGCTAGTGTCATGACTTTCTGAAGTTCCTCTCCTTTCAAGTTTTCAGTTTCCTGAGTTGCCCCTTCGGCATAAAAACACCTTGACTAGTGAGCCAAACTTATTTTCTAGACAAGTTTCATTGCTTTAGTGTAAGTCTTCCTCAGGCCCCATTATTATTTTTTTCCTAAAGAAAAACGGGGTAGTAGATCTTTCTATTAGAGAAATAATGAAAAAAATGCATAGGCAAAGGGAAGAGAGAATGGATTTTAACCTTTAGTAACTTTGGGAAAACTCCTTTCTGTCCAGGAAGATTAGTCATCAACAAAGGAGAACACATGCATGCCCTTGTGCCCTCTATTCATGGTAAAAAGTAAAATAAGATGCAGTGCCTGTCCTCAAAGGTCTACACTCTGGTCCACTGATGAAGATGGAAGAGTAAATCAGGGGTTACACCCTGACTGTGCAGTTTGGAAGGTCTGGACACAGATCGTAGGAACACAGAGAAGGGGCATCTGAATTGATCTGGAGGTTAGGGAGGGCTTTCTGGAGAAGTCAGAGGTGGAGTTTGAATGTGAATATTACTGTCTGTTCCTTTGGGTGAGCCAGGAAAATGGGCTGGGTGGCAGGGAACAGTGACCTCAAGGACGGACTCCGGGCTTGGCAGCCTGGCTGTATCACCACTGTATACCCACTCTTAACTGTTACCTGCCCTTCGGTAATTTACTTAAACTCTTCCCTGAAAAATGAGGATGACGCCGTACGTCATAAGAGTTTTGAGGGTTTCATCCATGGAAATCTGCTTAAGACTGTGTTTGGTAACCAACAAAAACCAATGGAGATTCAATTACCGTTAGAGATTGCTGTCATCAAAATTTCATCTCTGCTCCCTCTCAAAATCTCACCTCCCACAGCCCAAGCTCAGCGCCGGAGCCGGGAGCAGTCACGATCGGCCAGCGCGTTGAGCATCAGTGGTGGCGAGGAGAAGTCTGAGCACTCAGAGGCTGCAGACCACCACCTGTCCACCTACAGCAACAGTGGCATCTTCTTCTCTGCAACCTCAACAGGTACGGGCTCATGGCGCTGACCGACTGCGTGACCAGACAGCTCACTGGCACTTACGATGAGATGCTTTGAGTAATATGTATGTTATAATACATATATACGTACATAATCTTTCTTCTCAGATTGTGGAGGGGCACATGAGTTGAATGTTTCCTTTTCATTTCTCCTTTCTTAGAAATCATTCTTTTTAAATTGGGGGAAAAGACAGCATGGCTGAGCTGCCAAACACCGATTTAAAGGTGTCTGCCCACGGTTTCTTCTTACAAACTGTTTTTCCTTCCCTTCAGCTTACAAACATGCAAAAACCACAGAGCTCCCCCAACAACGATCGTCTTCAGTTGCCACTCAGCAGACGACGGTGTCCTCCATCCCGTCCCATCCGTCTACTGCTGGAGTGAGTAAATAATAAAGAACTTACGCGAACCATTCTTATTTTTCAGTATGTGCAAAAACAATGATAGGTATTCTGTTTTTTTTAATGAGAATTTCTGTTTTATATATGCCTTTTCCCCCTACACATCTCAGGTTGATAGCAATATCAGAAATCTTTGTTTTGTTACAAAACTATGGTTAAAAAGCACTATTCATCCTCGGCCAGTGTGACTTAGTGGACTGGGAGTCACTCCACAAACTGAAAGGTCACTGGTTCTTCTCCTGGTCAGGGCACCTGCCTGGGTGGCAGGTTTGGTCCTGGCCAGGATGCCTACGGCAGCAGCGAATCGAGGCCTCTCACATTGATATTTCTTTCCCTCTCTTTCTCCTTCCCTTCCCTGTCTTGAAAAAAATAAAAAATAAAATTATTTTTTTAAAAAGCACTATTTAATAATTTTTTAAAAAACCTAAAGCAAATGATTTAGCTTAAAGCAAATTTGGGCTCTTTGGTCCCACCTACTAAACTAAAACATGTGCTGCTTGGAATCATTCTTCAAGAATATACCAGTTTGTATAATACATGTCACACGTACAAACACGTCACGTCTTAGACCTCTCCTATTAATATATATTAAAGAGTTAAGTCAAATCATGTTCACAATTCAACAGACTACTTTGTTTTTTATTTTATTTCTAGAGAGAGGGGAAGGGAGGGAGAACGATAGAAAGGGAAACATTGATGAGTTAAAGAAACATCGATCAGTTGCCTCCCACATGCCCCCAACCGGGGACCCAGTCTGTACCCCAGGAATGGGCCCCAACCAGGAATTGAACTGGTGAACCCTTGTTTTGCAGGCTGGTACTCAATCTGCTGAGCCATACTACCCAGGACTCAACAAATTAATTTAAAACTCTGTTTAAGACTGTGGATTGCATTCACAGTATCACAAAAACATAATTCTTTAGGATTGAAATAAATATCTGTACAAAGAAAAATGTCTTTACTAAAGGATGTAAATGGAAATTCTAAAAGGTATTGAGTGCCATTTTATTTTCA
>VMDR010008302.1:0-37105 GCA_007922815.1 Macrotus californicus | reverse complement strand
TTTTTTTAGGTTTGGTTGTTGCTAGTTGTGAGTTTATTGTCATTTTACTGTTCATAGTTTTGATCTCCTTCTTTTTCTTAAGTAAGTCCTTTTAACACTTCATATAATAAGGGCTTGGTAATGAACTCCTTTAATTTGACCTTATCTGGGAAGTAATTTATCAGTCCTTCCATTCTGAATGACAGCTTTGCTGGATAGAGTAATCTTGGATGTAGGTTCTTGCCTTTCATGACTTGGAATACTTCCTTTTAGCCTCTTCTTGTCTAAGTTTTCTTTTGAGAAAGCAGCTACTAAAATCTTATGGGAACTCCTTTGTAGGTAACTGTCTCTTTTTCTCTTGCTTTTAAGATTCTCCCCTTATCTTTAATTTTGGGTAATATAATTATGATGTGCCTTGGTGTGTGTTTTCATGGGTCCAACTCCTTTGGGATTCTCTGACCTTCCTGGACATCATGGAAGTTGATTTCCTTTGCCAGATTGGGGAAATTCTCCTTCATTATTTGTTCAAATAAGTTTTCTATTTCTTACTCTTCCTCTTCTCCTTCTGGCATCCCTATGATTTGAACATTGGAACATTTAAAGTTGTCCCAGAGGTTCCTAAGCCTCTCCTCATGTTTTTGAATTCTTGTTTCTTCATTCTGTTCTGGTTGAATGTTTATTTCTTCCTTCTGGTCCAAACCGTTAATTTGAGTCCTGGTTTCCTTTTTCTCACTGTTGGTTCCCTGTTCATTTTCCTTTATTTCACTTTTCATAGCTTTCACTTTTTCTCTATTTTGTGACCATACTCAACCATTTCTGTGAGCATCCTGATTACCAGTGTTTTGAACTCTGCATCTGATAGGTTGGCTATCTCTTTGTTGCTTAGTTGTATTTTTTTTCCTGAGCTTTGATCTGTTCTTTCATTTGGACCTTTTTTTTTTTTTCTTGGCAGCCTGTTACAATGTAAGAGGCAGAGCCTTAGGTATTCACCAGGGTGGAGAAACCCACATTGCTGCTTTGTGGCACTGTATTCAGGGGAAGGGTCCAAGAGGGAACAATGGTGCTTGCTAAGCTCTTTGTCAGCTTTCAGTCACTTCCTCTGCTACCCACAAGCAAATTGGGCCCTTCTGGTGCTGATTCTCAGGTGGGTGAGTTTGTGTACATTCTAGGATCCTGTGGGTGTCTCTAATGAACTCTCCTGTGAGGCTGGGAGTTTCTCCCACAGTCTTCAACCCCCACAGGTTTTTTCAGTCAGAAGTTTTGAGGCTTTATTTCCCTGCACTGGAACCCTGGGTTGCATGGTCTGTCTTGCTTCTCAGGTTTTTCTCCTGGTTTATCCACACTCAAATGGGCAACCACCTGGTCTGCCAGCCGCTGCCTTGCCCACCCAGATCCTCCAGCTGCCACCTTACTGGGAGTCCTCTCTGCCCTGGCTGCCCATCTTTGCCCCTCTTACCGGTATGGATAAATGTTTCTTTAACTCCTTGGTTGTTGGACTTGCATACAGTTCAATTTTCTGCAGTTCTGGTTGTTTTTTGTTTTTAAATTTGTTGTTGTTCTTCTTTTGGTGGTGCAAGGAGGCACAGTGTGTCTACCTATGCCTCTATCTTGGCCAGAAGTCTCTCATTGTGAATTTTCTAATCCTCATCCAAGGTTATATTTTTATTGATTTTAGAGAAAGAGAGGAAGGGAGAGAAGAGAGAGAAAGAAAAACCAATGTGAGAGAGAAACATTGAACAATTGCCTCCTCTATGTGCCACAATGATGATTGAACCTGCAACCTAAGTATGTGCCCTGACTGGGAATCAAACCCACAACCTTTCCATATTGGGACAACACTCAAACCAACTGAGACACTGGCCAGCACTCATTGTAGTTTTGCTTTGCATTTTCCTAATGACTAATTATGTTGAATAATCCTTCATGAGCCAGTTAGCCATTTGTATATTTTCTTTGCAGAAATGTCCTTTGCCCATTTTTAAGTTGGGTTACGTTTTTTTTATTATTATTGAGTCGTAAGAGTTCTTCATGTATTTTAGATATAAATCACTTTTCAGATATATCATTTGCAAATATTTTCTTTCATTTCTTGTGTTATTTTGTCACTTTTTTATGATGTCTTTTGAAGCATGAATGGTTTTACTGTCAATGAAGTCCAATTTGTCTAATTTTTTTGAGTTACTTATGTTTTCAGTGGCAGATCTAAAAAGACTTGTGTAACCCAAGTTCACCAAGATTTACTCTGATGTTTTCTCCTAAGAATTTTATAGTTTTAATTTTTACATTTAGGCCTTCAATTCATTTTTAGTTAGTTTTTGAATGTGATATGATTTAGAAGTTCAACTTCATTTTTTTTTAACCTGCAGATATTTGATCATCCTGACACCATTTGTTGAAAAGACTATTCTTTCCCCACTGAATAGTCTTTCCACCCTTGTCAAAAATTCACTTTACTTCTTGATCAACACAAGATACCCACAAGCAGAGACTTGAGAGAAAGCTGCTATGTCATCTTAGAAGAGGGAATAAGAGGACTCTAGGCATCCAGATAAGTTTGTGTTGTTGTAAGGTTGAAGGAAGAAAAACTAACCCAGAAGTAATAAGCAATGTATATATGGCAGTCCTTTGTGTATGGGTCCAATTAATTTTTTCTCATCCTTCTTCAAAATTAAATGTGTTTTCCAGGCTGGTTGGCAACCAGCAAAAATCTCAGAGAGATCTGATAGTATTATACAGAGCTGACATTGCTGATGAAAAAGAATGCTTAAGTTTTTTTTGGGGGGGTATATATGCAAATCTGGGAGCAGTACATATTTCAGAGACCCTGAATAAGGACCCAGGAAGGGAAGATACTTCTCCCTCCCTCAGCATCCATGGTTGATCAAGATAGGCATTTACAGTCTCAGATGGCCTAGCATCCCTATGTAATTCACAGATTTAATGCTGTTTTACATGTTTATTTAACATGATGATTGCAACAAGCATACCCTTGTTAATGAATTAACTTTCTATACTCTTGTCTGAAGATTAACTATCAAGGAAACATGGGCAAGACCCCACCCGTTCTGCATAACAGACATTCCCAGGAGTGCTGGAGGCAGACTTCTGAAAGTCGGGAGGTTGTATATGTGGCTGACAAGACCTTAAGATACACACAGAGTGCCGCTGAACTTTGGGAAAGCTGACTTCAAAGGAAGACCAGCCAGGATTCCACAACTTGCCTCTCTGAGCAGGGAAAGTGGCAAGAAAAGGTAAAATAACTCAACTAGGCAGGTACGGCTATAAACCTAATGGAGCAACTCACTTGGGAGAGAGTTCAGGAATGTACAGGGATATAACAGACAGAAAAAGGAGCATGCAACACAGGACAATAGAAGAAAGCATTGTAGAGAAAAGTCAGGCTGCATAGAAAGTGTTGGAAAATGTGAAGCAGACCAGACAAGGCTAAACAAACAGGACCGGAGGAAATCAAAGCCCAGCCACGTTTCATATCATGTTTTATATCGTGTCTGCTTTTACATCTTTTACTTCCACTTATGCATCATCCACACACACCATGTGGTTCTGCCCATTCTGCCTGGTCTCAAACTGCCATATCCAAGATGACCAGGAGCTGATTTAACTCTAAATCTTGTAGGCTTTTCATGGTGTGCTTCATCTTCTGCTCATCTTCTCTGTAGTATTGAAGAGTTCAACCAACTCTTCCATTTTGACGTTCTCTCCTGTCTTAGCCGTTGGCTCTCCTCCTCTCTCCCTGATTCTTCCTTTTCTGTTTCCATCTACCAATTATTTGAATTCAGGATTTCAGCAAGCCATACAGTCCATTCATACTCTAAGAGTCTCATACAGTTTATCTGATAATGAATTCATTGCTTTTCTCAAAGATTATCATCCTCCTCTGGCACACACAGTTGCTATAAATGTCAAGTTAGTCTCTCAGACACAGCTTCTCCCTTCCAGGTACATTCTCAGTGATATCTTTCTCCCTCACAGACATGACCATCACTCTCTAACACCTGCAGGGACTCCTCATTGTTCACAAGATGAAGCCTGACTCTAAGGCCTCATTTCACTTTCTGGGTCTTTAGAATGACATCTACAGTGCGACTACCTCACAGTGCTATTCAAGCATTCAAAGACTGGAACCAGGTGACTTTGTCAGTACCCTATTTATCCTCACACACACACATACTCACACATGTACTGTCCCTTTCAGTTGATTTGAAAATCCATTATTTACCCAAATATATGCCTTTGATCATGTTAACTGTGCATACAAAGGCACATGCACACACATACATGGCTACATAGATCATGATGGTTTGGTTGCAACAGGTGTATAAAAGCCTTAGACGTTATGGTGCACAAGAAGTGGAACAGTGAGATGAGCTTGCCAAATAAAGCGACTGCACTTTTAGTTTGAATGGAGGGAGGCAAATCATGCATTCATTCCACAGTACTATCGATTGTCTGTGCTGGCTGCTCCAGACGTGATACAGTTCCTGCGTTTTGAAGTTTAATATCTATAGAAAAAATGAACATTAAATAATTGCAGTCATAGAAATAAGTATAAATGATAAATTGTGATAAATTCCATAAGGGGAAAGAAATGGAGTGTAGGGAAAGAGTATGATGGAGAGCTCATTTAGATTAGGAGGGGAAAGGAGGCCTCTCTGAGAAAGCGATGGGAAACGGAAGGGCAGAGCCAGGGGACCTGTGACAAGAAAAGAATTCCAGGCAGGAGGAACTGCATGACAAAGGCCAGGTTAAGGATCTTGAATATTATCTCAGGTTTAATGGGCAATCATTGAAGATGGGTTTTAGTGGATAGACATCTATTTCATGGTGGTCATATCACAACGATATGGAGTACTTCATCGTGTTTTGAAAATAAGGTCTTTAAGATTATTACAAGCCGATTAGAGTTTTTAAAAGGAGTATTGCAAGAAGAAAAGAGCACCTGAAGTCCAGGAGGAAACTGGCAGTGACTGATTTAGAGAAGACAAAATGCCAGAAGAAGGAAAGTGAGAAAAAGGTGTTAATTGAGCATTTGCTATGTGGTAGTCACTGGGCTGGGAACTATCACGTATTATATACATCATCTCATCCAGTCCTCAGCACAATCCTGAAAGGTAGACATTAGTTTCATTTTGCATATGGAGAAATTGAGGTTAAGGGAGGTTTAGTAATTTGCACAATTATTAATTGGTAGAACCAGCTTTCAAACCTAATTCTATATGATGTGGGTGCCCTTCTATGATGCCATTTTTTTTAGATCACCGAAGAGCTGCTGACAAATGTTGAAAAGACAAGGCCTATTGGTGCCCATAACCAGAGGACTGAAGGCAACAGCATGTGCACCTGAGAGTAGAAAGGGTTAAGTTGAAGTGGTGTCCATGGAAACGGTAGAGTTAGAAGTCCCATCAAAAAGGATGTCAGATCATGCAAATAGACCAGGAGGGCCAGGGGTCAGCAGAGGAATGCAACTGAGAGTCTGGAAGATGCAAAGGAGAGTCAAAGAGCAGGGGAGCCTATTCAATGAGCTAGAAGCTGTGGCGGCCATATGTGCAACTCCTCAGACAACCCTTAAAGAAAAGACTTGCCAATCAGCTGTGAGGTGTGCAGTGTTGGAGCTGATGCTGCACTCTTCTTAGGAACTCTTCCCTGGCCAGTGACCCAGGACAATAGCAGAACTACAGACTGACCTCTTCTGCCCAAGGTGGGATTCCTTTAACAGGCAATCTTTGCTCTGGAGCGTCTTAGTGAACTAAGTCTTTGTCAGATGGGCTTTGCAGTCTGAAGTTCTGCCTACTTAATCTATCTGCTTCCCAGAAGACCTGAATTGACACAGAAGGCAAGAGTTGAGGCAAACTAGGACTCAGACCATCATGATAAAAAGCAGGTTTTATATTATGTGCCAGACACTGTTCTAGAAGCTATATGTATAATAATTCTTTTAATCCTCAAGTCACTATGAGTAAGCACTACTAATATTATCAGTTTTAGATAAATAGTCATGGAAAAAAAACATAAATACTCTAAGATCTCACATCTAAAATTTTGTACCCAGGCTGTCTGGCATAGAATTAAAGTTTATAACCCTTGAGCTCTCCTTGGGCCACCCACTTCAAGGTGACTCTAAATAAACTTGAAAAACAAAAGAGCAAGACCTTGTGAAGTATTTACACTACATGTGGGGTAGTCTTCCTGATCTCTCTCTCTCTCACTCTTCCATACTTTGTTTCCTTCACACTGGACATCTTTTCTTTTCCAGTACTCTCTTGGCCCTTTTTCTTTAGGACCCTCCTTCTCACATTCATCTAACTTCCCTGGTCCATGGTCTACTCATCCTCTGGGTCTCAGCCAGTCACCATGGCTTTGGAAAAATCTGTCCTGATCACCAGCTTGTGTTCAGTCCTCTGTTACACTCACTCATGGCATCTGGCGCTTTTCTTCTAGAACTCTTATTACAACTTCAATGACGTAACTAATTTCACAATGACTGGTTTGAAGTTTGTGAACAGGTTGACAGAATGGCTCTCCCCTGGCAGCTTGGGCCTCAGCTGCAAAGGAGAGATGGTAGACAGAGGCTTACAGCAGAGACACATTCTACTCAGAACAAAATATGTTTAAAAGATGAAGTCAGGATGGCTCAGAGGCACACTGAGTAGACAGACCATCACTAAAGGTATGTGAAGAGGATAGTTGATGTTCTGTGGGAATTTCACAGAGGATACTCAACATGGCAGAGCCCACTGTGAACTTCCCTACTCCGAAGAGTCCCTGAGTCACCTCTCTGAGGCTGCAGCATCCACAGGTGCCCTCCTGTCACCCTCTGGTATTTGACCCTCATAAAATGAGGGAGCACAGTGAAACACCTAGAAGCAAAAAATAGGGCATTGTTTCTGGTTTTGATTTGGTTTCTATTCTCACGCTGCTATAAGTAAGACCTTCCTTCCCATACCACTGGCCCTACTTCCTTAACTGAGAAATGAAGAGAGACAAGATCAGCCCCAGGGTCCTTTAATTCTAAGAATTACTGTTCATATTTCTTACTATGACTCTTCCACTGTTTCAATTTCCCACCTTTTTTAGTGTCATAGGTTTCTCCTTCTTATCAGTGATCAACACAATGGAAAAATGACCCTTGGGGAATACTAGTTGACTGTTCTTGCCTTGTATAGCTATAGGCTAAAATAATTATAATAAAAAAATAATTTCCTATATGACTTCGAATTTTATAAAACTATTACATAAAAATTGCTTATTTTATTTCTCCCAAGAATTATGTAACACAGATGGTATTATTTTGTCATTACAACTGATGGAACAAATATTCATGGAGAGAATGTAGTATGTCCAAGGTCTCAGAGCTTGAAGAAATTTCTGGGGCTTGAACCAGCTCTGAGGTTCTGCAACGTTAACATTATTGCATATTGTCCAGTGGGGTTAAGTCTGAAGAACACATCAGTGATTGGCTTTGTATATGTAAGTCACAACTGAAAACTGAAAATGAATTATTTCATTTAGTGTTTTATTTCACTGAAAATCAATTTATTAAAGAAGTATTTATTTGTGGGACTATTTAGCAAGTAAAAAAAACCATATACTCTTGTTATGAGTGTACCTAATAGAGAAAAAAACCAATGACACATGTTTCAGTCACTTTTTGGGCACAAATTCCAAGTATCTCAGCTTTAAGTGGTAACAATGTCATATACATAAGTAATAGAGAAGGAAAAGAAATTTGAGAAGAAAATCATTTTAATGTTAATCTTTCAAAGAGTTGTTGTTTAAAGACAGATTTTATTTTTTAATTCTGAAAAGTATCCTTGGTCTTTTCTCTGTTGATGGCTGAATAGCCATTATGTTAGAGCAGGAGTTAGATGAGCAATGTTTTTTTCTAGAAAGACTACATGATGGTGGGGGTGGGGGCGGGAGGTAGTAAACTAGGTTTTCACCTCATATTATTGGTCTCTGGGAGATACTAGGTAAGCCAGTGTTCCTTGTCTGGGCCTCGCTTTCCCTACATGTAAACTGGGAGCAACTTGTCAAAATGTTTAGGCAGATGGCCAACATAGACATAATTACATTAATCCTCGTGTGGAAGATTGGAAACCCACTTGAAACATGCTCAGTGCTTCCCCACTCATTATCTTATTATTTTCCTCTCAAATCCCTCTACAGTAGGACAGAAAAAGAGGTGTATTTCCCTTTGGTAGATGAGAAAACTGTGCCTAAGTGAAATAGATGGACTTGCCCAAAGTTGCAAAGCTACAATGGTGTAGGGACAGGACTTGACCTTGAGTCTGCCAGTTCTTCTCCATTGTTTTCCACTCCACCATGAGGTACTGCCTTGCACAGGCTCCACTTCTCATTTCTAACACGCAGCTTCAGGGGAGAATGGGTAAGGAGGCTGAGCCTGGTGAGAAAGGCATTTATGCGTAAGAGGCGCCTGTGCATCAATGCAGGAGTGAGAAGTCGAACCCACACCTAATTTTAGTATGCAGTGAGTGCAGTGCTCCGCTAATCGCATGCAGTTGGGCTGACTGAGGAAGAGAAAGAATGAAATAAACATTTCACTTAACCTTTACATTTCGTAGATTTTGATGATTTCACCAGCTTTAGAGTGCCATTCCCCCTGTAACTGTCAGCCATTTTCTATGCTCTCCACACACTCAGCTGCTTCTTTGTTCTCAGTCGTTTTGTCTCCTATTTTACCCCTGGGATATTTCCTTTCCCTGCTTTCTACCTCCTGTCACACCTCACACCCAGCACCTTCAGTCCTGAGTCCCTGTCTGCTATCCCTTCTCCTACCGAGCTCGTAGACATGCTGCAGGCTTGTGTAGAGTTGGAAGAGGCCTTAGAAATGACCTATTAGATGTCGTGCACATGGGGATCTCCAGGAAGAGGAAGAGGCATGGAGCTCCAGGAACCACGGAAGCAGGAAATTAACAGCATCCTTAATGCACAAAAAAACAAAGGAGGAGGAAGAAAAAACCAGCAAGTGAAAGAGTAAAGCAAAATAACTTTTTACCTTGATAGTCTCATTTTACCTAGGTAAAAACAAACGCTACCAAAAACAATGAAACATTATTAAGTGAAAGCTATGGAATAGAAATATTTTGTGCATGTATTCAATGTGGTCATTATGAATGCAGTGATGAAGCAATAATAGTACAAGAAAGTTAGGGTGAATCAGGCCTTGGATTTTAGTACACAGGAATTGTCATGAGGTAGCTCCTTGGTGGAAGAATGGGAAGTTATTTTCATGTTGATCTGAACCAGGAAGTTGTATAGCCTACCAAAATGTGAACAGGATGAAAATTCCTGTTATCATACCCAGCTGCTCAGGACACAAAGCCCTTAATTAGATTTGTGGTGTGTTGCCCAATATGGTAGTCACTAGCCACATGTGGCTTTTGAGCACATGCAATGTAACTGGTCCAGGTTCAGATGAGCTGTAAGTGCAAAATATACACTGGATGTTGGAAACATAGTATGACAGAAAAAATAAAGAATGTAGAAGATCTCATTAATGATTTTTTAAAAAATTGATAATATGCTGCTGTGGTAGGGTAGCTCAGTTGGTTAGAGCATCATCCTGATATGCCAAGGTTGTGGGTTGGATTCCCCAGTCAGGGCACATATAAGAACCAACCAATGAATAAATAAATAAGTGGAATACAAATTGACCTCTCTTTCTCTCTCTCTCTCTCTCTCCCCCTTCCTCTCTCTCTCTCTAAAATCAATAAATACAAGTTAAAAAATAACATTCTGAAATAATGTTTGATGTTATTCATATAACATTGATTTTACCTTTTTTTACTCTTTTTATTTGGCTAATACAAAACTTGTGATTACATATGTGGTTCATAGTTGTAGTTCTCATTACATTTCTATAGAAAACTCTGGATTAGAGTTTCAGAGTTGCACTTAGGAGCAAGCAGAAAGAGAAATCCTTTCCAGAAGTTCCTTAAGTTCCAGTTTTTCAAAAGTGGGTAAAAAGAGTCCTAGAAGTTAAGATCTTTGCCAACCCAGTGTTCCGAAAGGAAATGCACAGAGCAACCCATCAGAATAATAATCACTAGGCCCAATCTAGGCAACACTGGACAGTATTTGAGGCAGAAAATTATCTTCATGGTGTTGTTGATAAAATCCAGATAGTCCAAGTGAACTTTGAACAATTGTGCATGGAACTAGAGAAAACAGGCCAATGTTAGCAGCACATAGTTACAGAAACCACCCCTTGGAGAAGAGGGTAGTGCATGGAGCACAGTGGAGTTAGAATAACTCAAGGCAGGGAAGCCAGACTGGATCAGCAGACTTTTTTTTTCTTTTAACCATATTTGCCTAACGATGTTTTTGGTTTTAGTGAGGAGAAGTGGAAAGTTCTTACTAGAAATCTATTGTCACCTCTATATTAGTCTATAAGCCATGGCCTATATGTGCATGCCACTGTTTAGACTTGATAATAAGCCACAGTCAGTTCTGCACAGATGTGTGTTTTGTAATGCCCAGTGAATCTTTCTGCAGCCTTCATTAAGTCCCAGTTCAAGGCACCCCTTCAGGTATTCTCGTGGCTCTCCATCTCAACTTCAAACTACCTTAGACGCAACTCCAGTTATCAGAGTGCAACTTGTTATCAGTGCCTAGAAAGAGTAAGCTGTCCCTCCTACAGAATGTGACTTCAACCAAGCCCATCTGAGCAGGGCATGCTTCAAGCCCTGGTAACATTCCTGTTCACTTAAGTTCCAGTTTTTCGAAAGTTGGTGTTAAAAGAAAAGAGTCCTAGAAGTTAAGATCTTTGCAAATCCACTGTTCCAAAAGGAAATGCACAGAGCAACCCATCAGCATGAGCATGTAAGTGTGGGTTACTCCCACAGAGGGTATTTAGTGAAGATTTAAACTCTTCCTTCTGTGTCCTAGAGCTACTATTCACAGTGACAGTGGCTGTGAACCAAATCCCTTTGGGTTTCCTGTTAAAAATATAATATTGGTTTTTAAACCAATCAAGAAATCTAACACCAGAAACTATTTTTTCTTTGTCTTTAGTCTTTTTTGGTTCTCTGTGGCAACATAGAATAGGAGATATGACTATTTTTAAACCTCAGAGGTTATAAGTGACTGAGAGTCTTTTATGTATCTAATATTGGGTTGGCCAAAAAGTTCCTTTGGTTTGTTTCCATAAGATGGCTGTAGTGGTGCTTAGTTGTCTTTAACTTCATTTGAAACAAATTTCATTAGATTGTGTTGTAACAGCTGTCATATCAGTGTGCATATAAAAAAACATCAAAATTGGTGAATTTTTATGTAGCTGTTTTATTATTGAAGATGAAAGAAAATGCACAACTTTTTTTTGGCATATTATGCTTTATTATTCCAAGAAAGGTAAAAACACAATTGAAACACAAAATAAGGTTTATGCAGTGCTGAGACTGATCAAACGTTTCTAAAGCGGTTTGGGAAGTTTCGTGATGGAGATTTCTCGCTGGACAATGCTCCACCATTGGGTAGACCAGTTGAAGTTGATAGTGATCAGATTGAGACATTAATTGAGAATCATCAACGTTATACCATGTGGGTATAGCCAACATACTGAAAATATCCAAATCAATAAAGTTACTGGTGAAAATGGAAATATTTTACAGAAAAAATTAAATGGACTTTTTGTTCAACCCAATATAAATATAAACTGAAAAAAAAAGCAGCTACAGAATGAAACCCAAAAGCCAGATTCAAATCCTCAGTTGGGAGGTAGAACATAATAGATTGAACTCTTTGGCATTCTCTTTAGAGATACCCCAACCAAGAGGTCTTCCCCTTTCCTTCTTGGGGCAACAGGAAGAGCGATCAAGGCAAAGGCTAATCCACACCTCTAAATACTTGCCATAAGCCCATGTACCCGGCCGCCTGCCTCAGGCTTCTGAGCAGCCCTGCATTCTATGTTGACCATTGAGGATGTTTGCACATTATTCTTCTTTGTTTTGGTTTTCAAGGGCATGATTACCAATACACAGTTTCTTAATTACTCTCATCAACAAATTGCTGAGCTTTATCAAATTTTCTATTTGACGGCTTTTCACAGAATTAATATCATGTTCTGATCTTCGCATTCAGTTTCTCATCGTAGCATGGACAATCAAACTTGTATTCTGTTCCTTAAGAGTTTTAAGATCTTGAGCAGTTTATATAATCAGACGGGGGCTTAGTTTTCCTCATCTGTAAAAGGGGGATCCTGATACTGTTCTCCCATGGAGACTGAATGAGGCATTATCTGTGACAGCTATTCACGCACAGGGGACGATTTTCTCTGTGTTTATAACTGCTCAGCACATAGTAGGGAGGCAAGTTGTAGTTGTTGGAAAGCTGTTTCTTAAAAACTTGACTCTCAAAGGCTATTTTAAGAGACAGCCGGGAGGGAGCAACCTCAATTTTCCCCCATGGAAAAGAGAGGTCATCCACAGTGCCATTCTGGTACTGCCAATCCCGCCACCAGGAAGGGAGGTAAACACTTTGAACAAGGGAGACAATGTTGAAGAGAATTTAGGGCTGACTCGTCTACCTGAGTAATCCAAGGAATCATTGTTAGAAAGTTCCCAGTTATCATGGGGCGCTGATTTGGTTCACAGGATGTTGGCTGCAAACATGCCTTGGGGTTAGGCACAGATCATGTTTTCATACTTTGATATTGCTCAATTCATTTGTCGTCTGTTCATCACACATGCATTGTGCTCCTAACAGGTGCAGTAGTGTTCTAGTTCCTGGGAATATAGGTACTAACAAGGCAGGCAGTGCCCTGGCCCTCAGGCCGTGTCTACTCTGGAAGCAAACTGGCATTTAAAAACTCAGCTCCCAGACGGGATCTGTGATAAGAACAACACAGGCAAAGCATACTGCCTTGGAACCTCATCTTGACAATGCACTGAGGCAGTATAGGTCATACGGTATTATGTGGAGATGAGGCCCATGATGTCCCTGGGGGACAGGAGTGGAGGGAGCATGCTGGGGCGGAGGGTGCAAAGTAAATAAATCTTCAGTTTGCTTTTTGTGAAAAGGGGAGAAATTCCTCTCTCTTGGGGTCATGAGGATTAAACAAGCGGCAGAAGAAAGGCACTCAGAATGGTACCTTACACTCAGAGTTTATTAAAAACACATGGGACTGCTGCCTGAAAGTTCAGAGAAAACCACCGTATAATGGTATAATAAAAATACTAAGAAAAGGTGCTAGAGGCTTCCAGAAGAAAATGACTAACAAGCTTCAGCAGAGAAAAGGAAGCTAGATGGGGTTTCAAACGCGAAATAGGAGCGTGAGGAGGCACAAGGAAATAGCATGCGCCTCACGTGAAAGAGCGTGGCTCGCGGCGGGGGCGGACTGGAATTCCTTCTTATGGTCGGAATATGAGTGCCCTGGAGGAGGAGCAAGAGATGAGGTGGCTGAGCCCATAGAGTAATCCCCTTTTCCATTGCTCTGGAGCTCTGGGAGGTGATGAGAGAATAGGAAAGCCAGAGAAAACCTCCGAGGCCCAGACCCAGACACAGTGGGCCATTTGGACCTCCATCATCTGAGAGGTGAAACCCCAATCGTGGGCCAAATTGCCTCTTCGGGCTCCAGTCTCTCCCCACTGTGGACTGTTTGCCTGTCTGGAATGAGATAATTTGTCAGACACCAGCTGCTGATCATCCTTCCCTCATGGGCACATTTATTATTATGTTACAATACGCATGAAGAATCTTTACCATCACTGGAGTGAAAATGATTAAAATGTTGGTTTTTGTTTTGTTTTCTTTCTTTTTTTTTTTTTTTTAAAGAATTTCTCAAACCTTCCATCTGCCAGAGATGGCACCGGTCATAGGCTGTATTGGGGGAAGCGGGGTGGGCACGACCACTGTCATCATTAGCAAAGCAGGAAGCAGAGAACCCCAGGGCTGGGGCTGGGGAAGAAGGACCCTTCCGAGCTTTGCAAGCAGACCAGGAGTTTTGGCAGCTGGGCTGTGCATCTCAGAAAGAGTGCAGAGGATGGGCTGGCTGGCTGGCTGTCTTCTAGAGCCGCACCATGTCTAATTATGTACCAGGAGGCAAGAAAAGGTGTAGGTCTGTCTTTCCAGTTCAGAGGAAGAAAAAAATATGTGGTGTTTCGCGTCTAAGAAACGAACAGGCTGACCTTTTCAGAGTGTCTGAAAGAAAAAACCAGATGTATTCCTCAAGAGTCACTGTGACTGAAGGCTTGCATTGTGCAGTGACATAAAGGGAGAGCTAACCAGAAAACAGCAGCTGATGATCTGAAGCCAGGCTGTGCTATTGTCCAGCACACAAATGTTCTACAAGGACCCAGACCACCATGCGGTTCTCTGTGCACACACTGTGGAGGTTGGGGAGGGGGAGCAGAGAGGGCCAGGGCTTTTTTACTCCCTTCCTTTCTTTCCTTCCCGAAACCCCTTCCTTCCAATCCCTCTACAGCCGCTCACATTCAACTGCTAGCAATTATTCCCCTTGACCCTCTTCACTCTCTAAATGGGATGTGGGTCTCTAAAGATTTTCTCTTTGTACCTAACAGCCCCATGTTACAAACAGGTTCCAGGGAGGAGGTGAGGTCTCAGCTCCCTGGGGACAGGGACTGGGAATGGAGTGGCTGTGATTCATTTTCCATCCAGCAAAGTCAAAGCAAGGCAAATGTGGGCTGGGAGGCAGGCAGGAGAACCCCCCACCCCCACCCCAGCCTCACCAAGGGCTGCTTGCCTATTGTCTTCCTGGAGGGCTCAGGGCTGGTGAATGCTGGTGGTGCGGGAGGGGGAGGGAAAAGAAGCAGCAAGAGGAGGCGGCGGAGTGAGATGAAGTGAGATCCTCGCTCCATTCCAGCTCGGTTCTTTCAGGTTTTCTCCAACAGCCTTTATCACCCTCGGTTTTAGTGGATGCATTTCAACTCTCCTACAAGCTGTAAAGTCCTTGTGTTACCCTCCTTCTTGTCTTTCCATTGCTCCCGGAATTGTATTTGCTCCAAGCAGTTCTCAGTGAATGTCTAGTAAATGGAATTAATTGTGTGGCCCTAGATCTTAGGGTCTGGTTCCTCCTTGTCATTCACAGTGTGTCCTCCCAGAAGCAGCCTTGGTTGACTAATGTAGAGTGGCCCCAGAAACTCCTTACCATTTTATTCAGCTGGACTTGTTGTTGTTAATTTTTTTGGGGGGGAGGGGCATGTCTATAGACATTTACTAAACAACATTTATTGGCTGGTAGGCAAAAGAAAAAGTTCATCTAAGAAGATGAAATCATAGCTTTCTGTCGTTTTAAGTGGTCTGACCACACTTCACGATACACTCGAGGCAGACTCAACAACATTCCAGAAGCAGGATCTTATTACTTCTATCATTGAGATCAGAAATCCTACTACCTAATGGGACCCTGTACCACTTTTGGGGCCAAGCTTCAGGTGCTGTCCCTTAAGGTTACAGACTATACCCTGTTTCATATTTGCCATAGCACTTTGTATTGGAGATCACTCTGATCAGATATAGGTGTAATTCTTTCCCATCTCTCTCCCTCATTAGACTCTAAGTTCCCTACAAGAACAACAACAATCATTATTTATGGAGTGTTTGGCCTTTGTGAGGTATTATTGTAAAGGCTTCACATGTATCATTATCTCATTCAATTTTTCATTTTGTGAAAACATATTACCAGAGTCAAGGAGAATGGCTGGCACATTTGGAACTTAATAAATATTTATTGAACCAATAGAAGGAATGAATTAGGCCCTTCCAAGGCTGCAGCTAACAAAGCAAAGTCCTAGAAAAGTAAGATGTTATGAGGAAGCAACCAAGTCAAAGGGATAACCCAAGCCATTCTTGAAAATACAGGTGAGTCCTGCTTAGTGCAATAAATTGCACGGTTCCTGGATTTTTCAGCATGGAGTCTTATTTAAAAAGCATCAAGAAGTTAGCTATTATAAGAGAATTCTGTTGTGGATTCTTTTGTTAAGCAAAGACTCATCTTGTAATGAAAATGAACCATCCCCTTCCTCTGCAATAGTAATAACTGGCAAGAACATCACAAGTTTGCATTCTTCAAAGTGCTTTTCTACATGTATGGCCATATGCTCATACATAGGCTTTTTGCATCATTGGAAATTCAGTGTGTTGAGCACCTACCTATTCAGGGCCAGATCCCTGAAGGTTCTAAGAAATAACTACTCTCATTTAACAGATAAGGAAACTAAGTTTCAGGGGGGTGATGTAATTTGGCCAGGAAAAGTTTCTTGGACAATTTCTGTATCTCAAGGATCTTCTCAGGTATCTTGTCATTTTTGAATCCGAACCTGGGATAATGTAGAATTACTTAGAATAATTTAGAATTCAATTTAGAATTACCCTGGCTTGTTAGGCTGTTCTCTGATCACAGATGCCTGTTTCATGCTTAGATTTATTAATTTATTTTAAGAATATTTATTCAAGGCTTCCGATGTACCTGGCATTGCTCTGGGAACTGGGAAGTATGATGGGAAACAAAATAGAAAAAAAAAATTTCCTGCTCTCAAGAACTTTCCTAGAACCTCTGTCCAAAATGGTACCCACTAGCCACATGTGGCTATTTGAATTTAATTTAAATTAATAAAAATTTAAAAAGTTAAAAACTCTAAGTTGTGAATTTCAGGGACTGAAATATGTGAGCTCCAAACCCCTCCGTGGCCACGTGTGACTGGTGGCTCCCGTAGACACAGCGCAGATACAGACTGTCATCATTACTGCAGGAAGTTCAACCAGCCGGTGCTGCTGCAGACACGCGACAAGCACATACCTAGTGTGTCTGGTGGAGGTAAAGGTGTGAAGACCACTACTACAGCAGGTTAGCTGACAAGAGGAGACAGGGAAGTCCTCACTAATACTGGGTGGTAAGGTAAGTTCTCTGAACAGGGGCTTGAATGAAGAGGGGGAGCGGGCCCTGTGGCTATATGGGGAGGGGGAAGGCTACTCCAAGGAGGGGAACATTTAGTACAGGGGCCAAAAGATAGCATGCTCCTGTGTTTGAGGGATACAGGGGGGCTGCTCTGGTTGGAATGGGGTGAAAGAAGAGGCAGTAATTTGGGGATGTAATTAGAAAGGGATGCTGGGCCAGATGATATAGGGCTTTGCAGGTCTGGATAAACTGTGGATATGCATGAGAGCCGAGCACCAGCAATTTGGAGTTTTATCTTTCCCTCCTCTTTCTGTTTCTCCATCATCTATCATCTATCTATCTATCTATCTATCTATCTATCTATCTATCTATCTATCATCTATCTGTCATCCTTTTCTCTATTTCCACACCTCTGTGTTTTATAACTGCTCATGCCGTTGTGAATGTCTCTTCTTTGCCGATAATACTCTTGAGGAACCAGAGCCCACAACAGCGCTTTGCACTAGACAGCGTCACGTCTCACCTAAGAACTCTGACTCTGTGACTGAGGGACCTGGCGGGTGCACTGCTGGTTAGGTGGGAAGGACACGGGAGAGTTACGCTCGGTTGATGTGTTTCACCTTCTGGCCGAGAGATGCTGTATGCAGTGAGCACTGATTATTACTGTGGGTAACGAATACTTTTCCTCAGGTTTACCATGCACAAAGTAAAGGTGATGTAACATTCTTCTTATCAATTCATTTAACATGTTAACTGAGTATTTACTGTGTATCCAGTGGTTTGCCCAGGAAGGAGGGGGTTCCCAGGACATGGGACTATCCATGCTAAAGCCAAGAAAGACCCAGACAAATTGAGACAAGTTGGTCAGCCTACCTGTGTGGGGCATGTGACTACAATGATATGTTGCTTGCCTTCAAGACATCACAGCTTGGGAAAGAATACAGACAATATAGAGTTCTAATGCTCAGTTAGAGGACACAGTTGCTCTGGCAAATGGCATACCTGCAAGGTCTCAACACAGTGAGGGCAATGAAGGAGGGCTTCCTGGTGGAGGCAGATATCTGCTTTGATTCTTGAAGATGACTGAAGATGCCTACCTTGGGACCCCAAGTCTAATGCCTCCTCTGGGCTCTGTGTGGCAATTTCATAACAGGCAGGTTGACTACGTACACCCGCCTGTCCCATTTATTCTCACTGTGTCCTCCCCATCAGATTACCACCCGACCTCAGAGAGTCTTTTGGCTTCCAAAGGGGTCATGTTTAATTGCTTTGTTGGACTAGGAAGCACTAGAAGAGGAGGGAGTGACTACCTATTTGTCTATAGTAATATCAATATTTGGGCAAAAGGAGGCTGTTGATCACATCTGTAATTCTGTCCTGGCATAAAGAGAACCCAAGGGCATCTACAAGAATGTATATTCATCTAAATTCGTGGGACACAGGAGTCAGGCGGAAAGGCTTTTCAAAGGTGTGCTGCATCTTGCTCGGTGAGTGTGCGTTTCTCAATTCTTTCTCAGAAACAGACATTAAAACCTGCAGCACAGTCATTTAGAATTTCAAAGGATTCTTCTTCAGGGGGTGGGACACAAAAGACACCACTGTTAGTCACATAATGCTGGGATGGTGGGGGATAGCAGCACACCATTAACAAATCTGCGCCGCAAACCCTTATGGGGGAAGGCAAGAGCTATTCTGCCAGGATAAAGAAGATGCCTCATTACAGTGGCTGGAAAAAAGATTATTATCATTATTGCTTTTTAAAATTCACTCCTGCATTCTACCTAGGTGGGGAGAGTTTAAGAAGGGAAAGACAATTTTGAAAAGCAGTTCATAGATCACTACAGAAGCACAAAACACTCAACATTCAGTACACCTCGCTCTCTGAGTTGAAGGTGTCAATCTGAATTTAGAGTAAATGCAACACCCACATCAAGAGAGCCTTGCTTTCTGAAGATAGACGGCTTTCAGTAATTCTCTGTGTGGTTTTAAAAGATGCCCAAATCCCAGACTATGGTTTGAGGGACCAGATAAGATGGAGCTTCTCGCATGTAAAGCTGTTGGTCCTTCAACATTATCTTGCATGTTTTTGCCTGTCCCTCTCCTTTGTTTTGGAATTACAGGCAGCGAATGCCACAGATCTAAGTTGGAAAACCAGGAGCCCAGGCTGCAGAACAGCCAGCAGACAACATTGTCTCTGAACTGCTATTGTTTCTATTTCAGGAGCACATTGAGTGATTAGCTTGGGTAACAGTAACATCGCATTACCTTGCACAGGCTGGAAATGTCTTTCAATAAGGAGGCAACACGGAGGCCATGTGATACAATCCCGTAGACAGAGCCAAGTGGAATACATCAAAGAGAGCCTTGATGCAGATGTTTCATGCAGAAGAAAATTAGGTCAGAGACCACTTCAATTTCAGCTTCTGCCAGCCTCGTTTGAGAGCTTCCAGTGAATTCGTAATGAATAGCTTCTAGGGCACTTTTCTCTCATTCAGTCACAGGCTGCCACAGCCAGATGAGCGTTCCATGTGGAATCTTCTCTCATTATTTAAAACTGCTACTTTGTGTTCTGAAATTCCAGAACCCTTCCAATGCACCACCACTCTGACCTGAAACAAAAGATTATGAAAATTTGGGGAGAGGCATGAATATAAATCATAGCCTTGCTCTCTCTCTTATCCATCATATATCCATACATGGTTTTTAATTCATGCCCCAACCCCCTGTTCATCTGTCTATAAGTATCTCGGTGATGTTGGGCTTTTAAAAATCTTAGTCAACTTTGAAGAAGCTGAGTGGCCTTTAGATGACCAAAATGCTTTGTTGGCTTCTTGCAGGCAGCATGCATGTGTGAGTGTGGCGGTGCATGTATTAAAAAGAAAAAAGAAAAAAAAAAAAAGCCTTTCTCTGAAAAGAGCAGAGAAGGGCAGGGTGACCTCAATGAAAGTGAATGATGCATCTTTCCCTTGCCCACCCGCAGCCCCATCTCACATGTTATTTATTGTATTGGAGGGTAAGATTCTGGAGCACCCTGGTATCTTCCTTTTCACTCTGCTTTTCCTGCCTACCTTTTGCAGGTTTCACACTGACAAATTCTTGCTGACTAGGGTGGGGTGTGTAGAGGGATCACTTCAATTCATGCCAGGAGAAGAACCACTAGACTCTAAATGCATTTCGAAGAGAAGGGCCCAGAGACAGACACAGAGGATCACAGGGGCTACTCAACACTGGTGACACTCTCATTTCCCATGGGAAAGGAAATGAAGTGGCAGCCTCAGCTCCAGCTCACCATGACACAATTGCTTTGTTTTGCTACCTCCAAGGCACCAGGGCATTCAGTAACTGTTTTTCTCAATTCTAGGGTTTGCAAAGCTAGTGGCAGAAAGCCTCAGAAAAGCACTCAAAAGCCTGCTTCTTCTCCAATCCAGGATGGGAGGTTCTCATGGGATGTCGCCTGTCTTGTCCTGCCATTTAAAAAGCTTTTCTGGCTTAAAACGGTGCTAGTCTTCCTGCTCTTCTTGCCCAACTTGGCCTCTTCCCTGCCAGCACTCTCCTATGATCCTTTTCTTGTGGTGTGCACCACGTACAACACACACACACTCAAATAAAATTTCCGAGGACAGCAGATGACCTGATAAAGAGATGTCGTTTAAGCTCCACCTCTGGGTGAGCTTGAATAAGCATCTCTATTCTCTGCATTTAGTATCCTCACATGGAAACTGTGGGTGCTGAGCCTTGAATCCCTTGCAGCTTTGACACTGACTCAATAAATAGTCTTTCTCATGTGTTATAGGCAATTGACATCATCTGGAAACATCTGGCTGTGGGTTGTAGCCACAGATCTATCCACTAAGATGCTAACAAAGACCTTGCTCATAGGATTAGCATTAAAGAGCCTGGGCATGTTCCTGTAGCAGAAGGACAGTCTGATTCCTTCCAGATACACTGTAGTGGGGCAGCTCAACACAGGAGAAATAGCATTGGCTTTGGAGTCAGACAGACCTGAGTTTAAATTTAAGCTTTGTCACTTCCTGGCTGTGTGACCTCAGACAATTCACTTAGGCTCTCTGATCTCCTTCCACAAAAAAAGTGGGATAAGAACCATTAGGAAAGGATGTTACAAGACTAAATGAAACATATAAATTATATGTGCCTGATACATGGTGGTGTGATTTTTATTATTGCTATCAAAAATTAACAATGGAGATATATATTAATATATTATACATTTATATACCTATATATACTTATATACCTGTATATACTTATATATATTTATATTTATCTATGTTTCTATGTTAATATATTTATACATGTTTATATATTAATGTATTTGTATTATATATAAATATATATGTAGAGGTACATATTTATATACATTTCTGAATATACACATATATGTAGATCTATCATCTATGATCCAGGGTAGTCAAAAAATATTAACACTATTTGAATTTACATTTTTTACTCCATGTGAAGAATCTTTTAAGAACACACATATACATGAAATTCAATTTCTAAAGGCCAGTAATGACCAGTATTCATTTAAAATACTTAGTGAGATTTTGGCACATAGGTGCTCAATACATGCTAGTCACAATTGTTTTTATGTACAAGAATGTCTTTCAGGATCACGAGTTCCCAAGTTATCATTCACTCCTTTCCCATGCTCCTCCCTGAAGAGGCTTCTTTTTCCAGAGGCAACGTGGGCCAGAGAAAACCTATATGGACAGGTAGGACTCAAAAGCCATTGATTTAATGCTGGGTTCTTATTCACAAAATCATAGCACTTCAGAACTTGGCAGTTGAGAAACTGAAATATGTAGAGGTTATATGACTTGACCAAGGTCATGGAGGAACCCCAGTTCTCATCAAGTCTTCCCCTATGTCCTCAGTTATAAGACTCAGTGGAGGCCATGAACATGAAAATGCTTGGCCAATGCCAGGTGCTTTCCACATGCCAGCACCCCCTCCCCCTGCCCCTGCCAGCTCTCCTACAGCAGACGTGGCAAACAGCCACGATCACTGTCGTGATGGCAGGGCTGTCTGCCACCAGTGGCATCACTGTCCAAGCAGAGCGTTGCCTGCTTCGAGCTGGACTTGGTCCCTATCGAGTTATGGGGCATGGAGGACAACACAGCCCTGGGAGAGAGCTCCATGGCCCGTCGTGCCGGCCAGGCTGGGCCAGCACAACTCTGCGAGTCAAACGCAGTCTGCCAGGCCCTGGCTCCATGTGCTGGTGTGTGACCACGGGAATTTACAGAGGCAAGTGGGGCCACACTAGGGGAAGTGAAGCATACATTTGCTCTTTTCTACGTTCATTCACTTGCTCACTTGCTTACTCATTTACTTATGCATTCATTTAATTATCCTTTACTGAAGACTGTGTTTGGAGAAGTCGGGCTTGTAAGGTTTCATTATTTAGCAAGAGACTACATGGATAGAGATACAAACCAATCACAGTACAATATGGCAAGTGCTATAATAGCAAAATACTGTGGCAACACTGCAGAGGGAGGTATTCAATTTTCCTGCTTTACAAGTATTAGACAGAGAAGAGATTGTGTAATAAACAGGGTCTGAACAGAGAACTAAAACAACTGATAAATAAATGTCTGTATACATAAACACATAACATGTGCATACCATCCATATGCACATATCCATGCAGACATATAAATTTAGGGATTTGACCTTACACGGTTGTGGGAGTTGGTGGTTTAGCAGTCTCTGTGTGGGTATTGCCTTTGCCGGCGTTTGGCAAACGTTTTCTGTAAAGGGGCAGATGATAAATATTTTAGGCTTTGCAAGAGATATGGCCTCTGTAGCAGCTCCTCAACTCTTCCAGATGAGCACCACAGAAGCCCTAAACAATTCATAAACAAATAGGCATGGCCGGGTGCCAATAAAATTTTGTTGACCCAAAAAAAAGGAAGTGGGCTGGATTTGTCCTGTGGGCCAGAGTTTGCAACCCTCAGTCTTGGCGACTGGTTATGGAGCCTGGAGTCAGTAGGGTGGGCACTGAGTGGGAAGATGGATGTGAAATGGAAGGAAGCAGGGACAAACTGGAGCCCAGGAGGCGGCCTGAACCCATGTCAGACTCTCATTGCCTTCAAGGCTTCAACTCAAGAATGTGCGAGTCCTACAGGAGAAGTGGTGCCATTCATCATGGAGTTAAACCTGTTATGTGACCCAGGAATGGTAAAAACTGAAGGAGGATCCAGTGGGAGCTGGAGTAACTGCTGGTTTGGCTGCTGCCCACGGCAACACAGCAAGACAGCAGATAGCAGATAAGTGAGCAGAGACAAGCAAAGGAGCCAAGCATTCCTGCATTGACCTTCTGAGTGTGAAATGAATATGGAGTCTGCTTCAACTCAACCATCTAAAACTCATGCAAAGTCTCTTATCACTCCACGCTAACTTGGACCAAGGTAGGGAAAGACATTCTGAGAGGCATCATTCCTGTCTAGCTAAGTGATTCGATCAAATCCACACAGATGAGAAAGTTTCAGAGGAGGTTACACTGGAACTGGACCTTGAGCCTGGGTGAAGATTTTCCAGTTGGAGGGTATCCCCAGAATCCTCAGACAGCCGGCTTTGTGACTCCCAGATAGAGTTCAAAAGGAAAAAAGAAACAATGTGTTCTTTTGCCTGCCAAACATTTGAAGAATTTATTTTCCTAAGTTTTCACTAATTAACTATTTTCATCAGAATCCAGATGTGAGCAGGGCGGTGAGTGCTGAGACAGACTCAGGTCAAGTTTGAGGATTAGCTTGCCTCTCTAACCCCCACAGGTGAACTCTCGCCCCTGACACAAGGTGGCTGCTCTCCCCACGGAGCTCTGGACATCCCATGAGCATATTCACTTTTAGTAATGTTTTAGTAGAAATTCCCATATAATTTTACTCTGCGTCACAGCAACACATGCTTCCCCTTTTTGTAGTACCTTGTTCTTTCTTCCTGTGTTCTGCCTTCATCGACGCTGTCAGATTATGTTAAATGTTGTGATACCATAAGTTGTATTTAAGGCCTTTTTCTTTTAAATTCTTTCATTGTACTCATAGTACCTCCACAATAACTCCTGCAACCATCCATTTGCCTATTCTGTACCTATATGTCTGTCTTTCCATCCATTTTTCCATTTATTTATCCATCCATCTGTTTTATTTTTAATTTCATTTCATTTTACTTTATTCTACTACCCCATTTCAGTCTTCTATCAGCTCATGCTTAAATGACTACAAGATCCAGTAAATTGATTTTCCTGAAAGGCCTAGTGAATGAATAGGATGTAGAGCAACAGAGGCTTAGGTCTGAATTTTTGTTTGTCCTTCACTACCCGTACAACTTTGGGCACATAAACGAAACTCTGTAAGTCTCTTCAAGAATGAACAATACTTGTATCTCAGGATTGTTGTGAGCATTAATTGAAATAAGATGTATAATGCAGGTAGTATAATGCCTGCAACATAAGTATAAGAGGGACTTAATAACTGCTATTTTATCCCCCTATCTTCCCTATTTCTCCCATTGCATCTACTTTATCCTTTTTAAAGAAATCTTCACAAATACATGCAGTTTTTATCTACCGTCCTGGCCTCCGCTGAAGTCACCCTTCCCCCTAAAATTGTATCTTCTCCAATTCTTAACTTACTATTGAGACTCATCTCTCTTTCTGACTCTGGATCTTTGATCATGGAAACTCTTCTCCCTGAATTATTCATATTCTTATTTCTCTTTGTAAGAAATGTATCGGATTTCTTGGATCTACCCATTCCCCAGATAAAATGTCACCTCTGCTCATAACCCTTCCTGAATCCCCCAGATTAATACTTTTACCTCTACTGCATTATTACAAGACTTTATTTGTAGAAATGGAAAAGGCAACTGCATTTTTCAGCACACTCTGTTAAGTGTCAATACCTGTGTCACATATACTTTTCACAACAGGAAGTAATTATTAGCTTCATTTTTCAGTGGAATTTTCCCCAAGGTTGCTCAGCTAGTGAGGACCAAAAAAAAAAAAAAAAATGGAACCCAGGTCCATCTGATTCCAAATGTCCTTTCATTTCACCCTCTACATTATAATAGTAGTAATTACATTCTTACATTTGTGAAAGGTTAAGAAAGTTTTAAGAAAATTAAAAACTGTGATTGGCCCATTAATGAATTATATTAAAAGATAGGGGTAGTATTTATTTATTTACTTCCTTATTTATTTATGTATCACTTTAAAAGTCCTGGTGTGACAGTTTAAACATATCAGTGGGGACATGGTAAATGTTCAGTTAAATGACATTTGATGCATGGACAAAACTTTTACTAGAGTCCTTATTCTCCAGAAAGTTTTGCCCCTATTTCAAATGCAGTTAAGTTACCATTTGTCCTCCAACCATCATATTCTAAGGGTATGGTCAATTTCAACTTTCTTTCTTTTTTAGTAAGGAACTCTGCAACAAGGAAGGAATTATTATTATTTATATCATTAGGCTAAGTTTATATCATAATAAAAGACTTGTACATTAAAAGGGCCCTGGGGTATATTATGGAAATCCTAGGGCCATCCCTGCTGCCAGCAGGCAGCCAGACCACTTGCTTATCTCTTCATGGCCTTAGTAACTCTGTAAAAGTTAAATTTGTTTTATTTATAGAATGGAAGAGCCTTCACCCATGAGGAGTCTGAATAAATAGACTTTTGCCCTCATTCTCCAAAGAGGCTGGGAAGGAACCACTGATGAGGAAAGCCTGGAGGGTACAAATTGTCAAGATGAAGTACGGTCCTTTGTTCAGAATCAGAAGAGTTAACCACCCAAATCATAAAATACCAGATGAAGCTCACTTCACCAAACAGGGGGAGCAAAATGAGAAGAAAGGCATGGTGACACCGAAAATGCCCAAGATGTAATCTCTCCAGGTTAAATAAGGCAAGTTCATTTGACATGCTAAAGGTCATACCTTTGCCTAAAAGACCCAGGAAGCATGTTTTGTGGTAGCACAGAAAATTAGAGCTTTTTAAAAATTTAATAAAACAATATGAGATTGATTGGGAAATGCACAATAATCTCCCTGTGTAGGAAGTATTTATGTCTAGTTATTTGTATTGGAGGGTAAAAGGAGCAACTCAAAGTTATTAAATTAGAGGAGTTTGAAGATTAAGCCAACATGATTAAATAATTATATCATGATTTGAATAAACATGAATCAAATAATCATATAATATCTTAAGGCTGTTATCTCTTTGGAGAGAAGTAAGATGGTTATCTTCTTTGATAAAGCCCCAAAGTCTGTGCTATCCTCAACAAAGGAGCATGCTGCTGATTCACCATGAGCTTTGAGATCTCTTCTGAGAGAAAGAATAGGTTTTTGTTACTCAGTCCACATGAACTTGTCTGGTACCCCTTCTGATTAATGGCATTTGTTTCCCCAGAGAGCTGCCCGAGGCTAAAGGCAGAGATATGCCACTGAGACAGAGCTAACCTAACTGGCTCTCTTGGGGATTGATCACATGACCGGAGCTTTCACCAGTGTTCTAAGCACTGGAGTTATCTGGGCGGGTGTGCCTCCCCTGCAGATAAGTCTGGGCCAGTCCACTGAATGGAAGGTGGGATAGTCAGATATCAGGTTTCAAGAACTGTATCTTTAAGACAAGTTAAGGTTTACTTTCCACGCTGAGTGTGGGACCTTCTAAAGAGAAGTCCTGCATGGTCATCAACTATTCATGGGACTGATCATGTTTCTAGAACTACCTACTTTCAAGTTTCCTTAACTTGTCACCATCTGCCTCATCTCCTTGACAACTCTGATCTCAGATCTATCTTCAACTTATTTTTATTACAGTCCCTCTCTCATCCTAAATATGATGTCTGTTCTTACTGATTTGATGTCTGGCCTTGACTTACCTTGACTTTCCCTGACTGTACTTTCCCTGCTTGGACTAGAGGTGGGTGTCACATTGGTCAATGTCTGTTCTTGATTCCATCCTCTGCCCCATTTTTGGCTTTGCTCTTTTTGTGAAAACATCAATAACTCTAAGAGGTCCCATTCCATGACACAAAGCCAAAGCAGGACAAGGGACTAAAAAGGCTCCCACCAATAAAGTGGGACGGGCTACAGGCAGGAGGGAATGTGCTCTACCTAACATTGGCAAGTAAGTCACAAGAAGGGTAGGACAGTACCATACATCCCAGAGGACTCCTCTCTAAAGAGGTAGTTGTGCCCATTTCACACCATATCTCAACTGCATCTGTGTCTTGAGAGAGGCCAATCACGTCTCTGTGCATCCGCCAATGTGATGCAATGAAATATCAAGTGTGCTGGAATGAGGCAGATTTGGATCTGAATCCTGATTCTACTCCTTGTAACTGTGTCATCTCAATCAAACTTCTTAACTTCTCTGAGCTTCAGTTTCTTCATCTACAAAATGGGGATAATTATATCTACTTTAACCTGTCATTGTGAGAATTAACAGAAATGATGAATATAGAATGCAGAATATTGCATATAGTATTCCATAAGTAGAGATTATCATCATCATCATCATCATCATCATCACCATCATCATCGCCATTAAAATGCCCCAATACCTAAATTCTGGCAAGAATGAAGAAAATTTTAAATATTCACGCAGCTAATTTCTTGAGAGACAGGCCACACATTTCTTCATGCACTAAGAGGGTTGATCAGTGTTGTAAGTCACCAGTTGGCTTCCTGCCTGAATTTTTAATCTTGTCCCCATCTCAATTTTAAGAGGGTGAGAAAGCAGAGACATCAATTATTTCCTTGTCAAGGACAACAGCCCCTTCCTTCTTCCTTAGTTCTCTCCTGAGGCTCCATCCACCCACAGTGCCAAGGGAAGGGGCCACTGCTGAATATAAATCACCACATGGTAGGGGAGGCTTTGTGCCTCTATGGGAGCAAGGAGCAATTCCACTGTCTCTGTGTAAAGCTGTGATGAGTCCCATCCCTCTGTCCCACTCCTCCAGGGCTTCAGTGCCCCACCATGTTCCATAATCTCCCTGGACAGTGATGTAACCATGAAGATGGCAGTTACCCAAGGTACTGGGACACAGACTTTATTGATTTGTTCTTCTAATGCATTAGGAGGAAACAGGGAACCTCAGGAAGGTCACAAACAACAATTGTGCATTGACTGGCACAGACGTTTACTTCATTCAGGAAAGCATGACTCAAGTGGCCTTGCTATCAGAGAGGAAAGAAGACCATAGATGCGTGACACAGAAATAAGAGAGTGGCATGAGCTGGCTCAGAAGGAATCAGAAAAGGGCTGAAGCACCTAATGCTCAAACTCAAACTTGAGGGGGAGTCTGTGTTCAGTTACTGGCAAGGCCAGATGCTCCATCAATGTTGCTGAACAATTGGGTAAAGAAATACACCAGGCAAGAGTGATCCCTTTATGTCTTTGCTCTGTTGATTCTCTCGCCAACTCTCTAGTATTCTCCTGTTTGATTTTGTGGTTACATGTCCTTTCTCTCACCTGCCTGAACTTTAAAGCTGAGCACATCAGAGAGCTGTCCATGCATCCTCACGGTTTGCCTCAGCTTTCTCCCTCTCATAATCCTCCTTGGAACTATTGATTATTGAAAAAAAAATCACATTTTGGAAGGTGTCCAAGCCTTCCTGTATGCTCTTTCCTTTCAGATCTGTGCTCTGAATGTTTGGAGTCTGCCTCTCATAAATTTAGGTTAGCTTTTCCTTCCTTGATTATTATAAGAGGTGGCATCTTCCTTCAGGGGTTCTGGCTATTTCAACTTGATCAACCAATTTTTGTTTTCCGGCGAGCAGTTATGCCAGAGTGTTGGCTCCCCATGTCAGTCCTCTATCCTCTAACAAATGAAAACTTCTACGAGCCCAGGCTTTTCCAAATGCTTGGCCTCTATCATTTTACCCCATAAGTCTATAATTAATGACAAATCATTATTCTAGGACACAGTGCAATATTTCCATTTTTCTAGAAACATTTCCACATTGATTATTAGAAACTGAAAAACGATAAAGCACTAAGGAGGATGAGTCTTTGAACTGCATTTTTGTTCAGGCTTCTGTGGATTCTGTACAGACATTCAGTCTGCAGCCCTGGTTTGAGCAGCCATAAGAAACACCATGCTGGCAGCAGGAGAAGCAACAGGGAAGTGATATCTTCAACCAAAAGCATAATGTTAGCCTTTGCTCATAAGCAATGTGTAGACTGAGTAAGGACATCCCAAGGCTTTTGTGGATCTCAGACTTTAGCACAGAAAGGTTGCTTGTCCCAACTTTGCAAGTTACTCTCTCTGTAGCTTAGGCATAATACATAAATTTTGTGGGCCATAATAGGTTTATGTTCAAAAGGGATTGCTAATAAACTAATTTGGGATTGCTATGACGATGAAATGTGATAGTGGATTGTAAAAGTCTACCACATAGTAAGTGCTCAATAAACATATTCTCCCCACCTCACCCGCTGAGGATCGATCACATGTCTAGCTATTGGAATATAGTTTGAGTCTCTAGGAACATAGTTTGAGTCACTAACTATGTGCCAGGTAATGTGCTAAGCAAATGGATAGTAGTATTTTATTTCTCTAGATACAAATACTACACTCATTTTTCAGATACGGAAAATGAGGTTGAGAGGGATTAAATAACTTCCCTAACATGATACAGGTAATCATTGAGAAAGCCAAGATTCACATCTTAGACTTTCACACTGGAGCCCATTCTCTCAACCACTTGTTTTAAGGGCATTGTGGAATGAGAAATCAGCGGTATGACTTTAATAAGCTAAAAAACCAGTGAACTGCAGAATCCCTGGGGAAATAGAAGTTGGAGAGTGGAGGTGGAAATGCACTAAAATAATACATTCCAGTATTGATCTGGTGAGCAGGGCTAAGGAGAAGGAGATTAGTAGGATTTGTAAAGTTGTTATTAGTATTTGCCAAAGATGTTTGCCATCTCCCATGTTCTCAGGAATTTTGTCTTTTTGAATATGTCTCTGGAAAACAAGATCTCAGAAAACATCTTTTTTTTTTTTCCTTCCTTCTCTCCTGAAACACTTATTAAATGTTTTTCAGCACTGGGCACCATGCTAGGCACTAAGAGTACAGAGATATGGACCATCAGGCAAAATTTTATATTTGACTTGTTTGAATTATAGGTACAACAAGTGAATCTAGAATGAAAATGAGGGTAAAGATTTGGATGAGCTTTTTGACTACGTTGAGGAGTTCTGACTTCAGCAACATCTTGACATATGTCATGACCTGAAAATATGGGGGATGCTCTAGACATCGCAATTTCTAAAACAACTCACTTTGGACCAGTGGTGATGCTCAAATTTGTCACCCACCCAAAGGTTCATAGACATGGTGAGATGAATACCCTCAACTTCTAGGTGAAAAGTGATGTCTTATGAACATATAAGTTTGTTTTCTGAGGAGTGTGCTTAGCTTTATTCTCAAAGAGTCAGTGACACAAAATGATTAAGATCAAGTATCATTAGAGGTATCTCAAAAGGAAGAAAAGTTAGAGGAGAATATGTGAAGGTTAATGAAGAACAACAGTTGAGAGAGGAGGGTGAGCTGAAACAGTGGCCGTGGGGATGGGGCGGGTATAAAGGCTCTTTTAAATGGGCTAGGAATGATAACTGAAATTGACAATGTATCAGATGTGGAAGGTAAGAGAGAGGGGAGATGAAGCTTCAATGTCTCTTGATTTTATAGCTTAGGAGATGGGTGAACTTGCCAGGAGAGGCTATAAGCTTGGGGCTGGAGGGAGTGTGGATAAATTTAGTACCGGTATTGATATTGAGTGCTCATTGGAATGTAATTATGGTATTGCTACGTTATCTATGAAGCTTAGAACATATATCAGGAGTTGTAATTTAACTCTTTAACCCACTAGACAAAGGAGGGAGGACATGCTGATTTGTGATCTGTACTTCAAACACACAAAAAGAATTGTTTTCACTAAAGAAATGCGCATGACCCCAGCTCCCATTTCCAGCCCTACTAACTCTTCAGTCTCAGAGACAAAGGTGGTAATTCATAATGACATAGAATATGTTTACACAATGCCAGATGTTTAGGTAAATCTTTAAGAATGGGCATAACCCAGATTTCTTCCAGATTAGGTATAGGGACAATCGAGGTATTTCCTGAATTTTCTCTGTTTATAAAGATATTTGGCATTGTGTAGATATAGCTAGCCATATAAATGCCTTGGCTGTTGAAAGGGTGAAACCTGAAAAAGAAGATTTTATGTAAATACTATGTGCCAATATGACATCACTTAACGTTATATATTAGCTGTTTAACAACATATTTTTATAGTATCAACGCTATTTTATTTTCCTTGTTTCACAAATGAAGAAAATGAGAAGGAGAAACAAAGAATCTTGCCCAAGTTAGCCAAGTAGGAAGTGGCAGAACTCCTAATCCCCACTCTGTGCATTATCTGAGCTCTGCGTTTCACTGATCCCACATTTCCCAGGTTCTCATGCCCGCTCTGCCTTCCTTTCCCTCTGCACGCAGCTCAGATTCCAGACTCTGCAGCTCAAAACATCCTCTTGCAAACCCTCGCCTGCCAAGCTCCTCCCACCTTCCATCCGTCTCAACCAGCAAAACTCCACCCTTGATCCCAGCCCTGCCCACTTCATTCCTGTACCTGAGTCACTGAGGGTGGCCCAGAGAAGACACTCAACCACACTCACTGGCCTTACCTCACATGTGTGACCACAAACCTCAGGGGGACCCTCTACCTTGCTTGGCAACCTTATCTCATTTATTTAGTCAATCAAGTCTTTCATTATTCAAGACAACCATGGTCAAGCCTTCTCATTTCTCAAATTACCTCCCCTGTCCCTCTCTCCTTCTGATGAGGAGTATGTTTCTTATTCAACTGAACACAATAGTCACAATCTGAAGATAAATACACGTATTTTCATGACCAAATTTACCAACCTCTCTGCATCTTGATTTAGACTCAGCCGCCCTATTTATACATTTATTTAGAAGAATGGCTCATGCTTCTGTGAAGACGAACACCTCCACTGGTGCACTAGCACTCACCCCTCAAGTCTCCAGGACTTTGTTCTTCTGCGGGTGCCTTTCCTCGGCCTTCATGATCATTTCCCCCTCTCTACTGATCATTGCCATCAGCAAACAAGCAGCTCTACCTTCCATTTTACGAAAACAAAACTTACCTTCAACCCCTTCCCCTCCCAGCTCTTACCATGATTTTGCTTTCTTTTAAAACAGAACTCCTAAAATGAATTGTTCTTCCAGTCTTGCTCTCCCCTCTTTCTCACCTCTAACTCTCCTTTCAAACTGTGCTAATCAGGCTTTGGTTCCAATTCCTTCAAAAACAATTTTTAAAAACCACACTTATCAATGTCACTAAAAAAAAATGACATGTTGTCAAATCCAGTGATGAATTCTTGGTATTACTTTTAAGCTCTTAGGAGCTGTGACAAAGGTGTTCGCTCCTTCCTACTTCAAATACTCTGTTTCCTTGACTTCTGGGACAGTGCATGTTCTGGATTTTCTCCTCCTTAGTATTTTTGCTCTCCATCCCTGCTCTAACCCAAGGCACAGTTCTCTGTTATCTTCTCTTCTCCACCTGCATTTACTTCTGGATAATCTCAGATAATCTGATAACTTCCAAATTTCCACCCTTTGTCTAAATCTCTTTCATGAGATATGAGTTACCAAACTACCGATCAAATATCTACAGTGTCTATTATTATGTACCTTGTAATAACATGGACAAAACAGAATTCTTGATTCTCTCTTTTCCCCTTAAAGTGCTCTGCTCCTTTTAAATCTCTTTTTGAAATCAAGAAATCATTCTTGATTTCTCTTTGCCCCTCATTTCCCACAACTAACTCATCAGCAAAACTTGTCAGCTTTGCCCTAATTTCATCACTTCCCTCCACCACCACCAACAGTTCCAGTGTAAGCCGCTGTTCCCTCTTGCCTACACCACAAAAGTCTACAAAGTTATCTTATTGCTTCTACTATCCCCTCCACCCAGACCTGTTCTCTGCCTAGCAGCCAGTGTTCTCTTTTTAAAGTGAACAAATGTACTTCAATTACTTTCCTTTTTTTTTTTTTTGAGAAGAAAATTCAAACTACTTAATGGTCTACCAGGCATTACCTGATCTAGTCGCTGCTTACCTTTCTGACCGTATTTCCTACCACCTTTTCCATTGATCAGTAGTGATATCCACACTGGTTTTCCGGCTTTCCTTTAACACACTGAACTCATCACTGCCCTGGGCCTTTGCACTTCTTAATCCCTGTGCCCAGAATGCTCTCTGCCCAGATATTTATAGAACTCCTGTGTTAAGAAATATAAATGATAAGAACACAATTTTTGAGACAATTTGAATTTGAATCCCAGACTGTCAATAGAATCTGTGTGACCTTAGTCAAATTATCTAATATATCTTCCATTTCTTTATTTGTAAAATGGGCTCACATGAGGAGGCCTACTTCACAGGCTACCTCCAGGATTAAATGAGGTAATGTATGTGTAGTACTTAGTACACTACTAGGACAAATGGGCTCAATACCTTATTAAGCATAAACATCTATTTAAAAAACAAAGAAGTAGAGAACATCTTAAAAGCATAGAACATAAGAGTTAGAAGTGTCTAGGGATCTTCAAAACCCACCCTTACAATTTATAGACGAGAAAAGTGAAGCCCAGAATGGTGGCACTGTGCTCAGATCCACTCAGTAGGTAACCAAGCTCAAACCGCCACACCTCTTGCCAATTCTCTTTACTTCAAACTTTGTTAGAAGAGCATTCGTATTGTTTTTGATCCAAATTAACTGATTAGTTTTAAATTACAATACATTTTGTCCATCCAACTTACACGCTTCTGAATTCCTTTGAGGTATTCTTTCCTAGGGCAGTGAGCTCTCCTGGGTGAAGAGGGGTAGAGAAGAGAGGATGGGAACACAGGGGTGATGGCATTTTAATTACCGAGAAGTATCTGGCTTTTCTCTATGAGATCAAAGGGCTTCGTGCAGGTGTTAATTTAATGCTTCTGCTGGCCTTCTGAAGTAACTTACGGAGACCCACGCACAGATGAGGAAGACTGAGTGCACATCTCCCAGGAGAGTGACTTTTTATAGAACTGGCTGCCTCATTCCTCTGCCTAAAATCCTTCCTTGGCCTCCTTTGCCCTCAGGATAAATTCCAGTTTCTGTCACCGGACTCCCCAGTCCTTCACAGCCCTTGCTTTCATCATTAAGCTCATCCCCTAGCATTCTCTTCCACAGACCCACTGTTCTCGCCCAGTGGTTCTCAATGCTTCAGCTGCACATGTGCTGCTCACTGTCTTTTTCTCAAGCCTGTGCCCATGCCATTTCTGCTTGGAGTGCCCTTACGTACCTGTCCTTCGTACCGAGAAGCAGGTGTCACCTCTTCTGTGCATCCTGTGAGGCCTTTCTTAGCCAGTGCCATTTGCTCTCCCAGGATCTTGAACATCTGGTGTGGGTTGATGAGTATACAAAGGGGCTTTGTTTGTTTTGGCATTTCTCCCTACCTTGCTGGATCATGAGCTCTTAGTGGGCAAGAAAGGGTCTTATGCGGTTTGGTCTCCACAGAACCTCGTTCAAGACAATACAGACAGTAACTGAGAATGTGCTGGATGAATGAGAGAAAGAGTGGATGTGCCTGGAATGCTGTCAGAGCATGAGACAGCCTCCCCAAAGAATATTTTAATGGATTCTCATCTGCTGCTGTCTTAACCACGCCTCTTTCAATCCCACTTATGTTTCACAGACTTCACAATCATCTCTCCCTAGGGTTAAAGAGACCAATTACTCTTGGAAGGCTCCTTCTGGCAGGCACTGCCCCCAGCTCTATGAAGAGCCTCTTGAGCCATCTCCGAGGTCCTGAATGTGAACACATGCTGTGGGGGTTCACATTCGTTTGTTTATTGCAGTGCACTCACTCCTAGTGATATGCAAGAGGACTTCTAGGTGGTCTTCGGGTGGTTTTTAATAGATGCAATCTTATTTATATATAATTTAGGAAGAACCCTTTTTCCATTTATGAGAACAAATGACCACCTATTTAAAAATTATTTAGGTTTAAAAATGAATTGATTTAAAGAGAAATATTAAGCATATATAACATAGATATATGGCAAAAATCATGAAGTGATGACTAATGTATTTCATTCATTTAAGCATTCATCGGTGTACTCATTCATCCAATGTTTACGGCACAGCACATGCCATGCCCTGTGCTGTGTGAGGGGTATATAGATGACAAGTAGTTTCTGTCCTGGTCCCTGTTCTTTAAGTTGTAGACATCCTCTATGGACACTGCACATTCTTCAACTGGATGCTGAAGACAATTTGTTAACATCCATACTGATGATTGATGAGGGATGGAAGGGAAAAAGAAATATATATACACACATAAACATATGCATGTATGTATGTGTATGTACATTTGAGTGTGGGCTACACTTACTGTTTTGTTTCTAATCAATATACATGTTAGGGGCATTTGCACACACACGTTCACCCACACAGAACCACCAAAAGCCATGCTGTATGATAAATAACGTGCCAGGAATGGAATTGTAAGATAGATAGTGAGCGATGGAAAGAGAACTGACTGGTGTGAACTCAAATTGAAATCTCAGCTTTGGAGCTTACTGTCTTTTTTGGACTTCACCTCTCTAAGGTTCAGTTTTCCTCTAAAATGAGAGGATTGGACTGGATCGGTGACAGAAAGAGGACTTTGGCAGGAAGACTTCTGAGGTCAGATCCTGATCTAGTAGGAAAATGTGCTGGAATGATTAAGTCTACCATGGGCATGGAAGGGGGGATCAAATAATTAGTTATGCAACAGGAGTGTGAGAAGAAGTATGAAAACAGCTTGCCACACCACACTTAAGAGTTTTGGGCTGGATGGTCTTGAAGAGAACTTCAAAGTTCTACAAATCAACTTGGTATGGTTCTGCAAAAGTCAACTATATTTTTTGTAGGAGTAAGTAGTATGTGAGGATGGCAACGATGGTGGTGGAGTGAATGGCGGGGATGGCATGGAACAACTTGTTTATCTCTGTAGAACATGTGGGGGAAAGCCTCTGAGATGGCTCCCCAAGATCCCCCCTCCTGGTATACAATTCACTCCCCTTGAGTGTGGGTTAGACCTGTTTTGCTTCCAACAAATAAATGCAATAGAATTGATGTCATGTGATTTCTGAGATTAAGTTATAAAAAGACTGTGGCTTCTCCCTTAGGTTCATATTCTCTCTCCTTCTTTCTCTGTCTCTCTTTCCCTGAACCAAGATGCCATGCTGTCAGCCCTTGAAGAAGAGTGCCACATGGCAAGGAAATAATGTCTCTAGCCAACAGCAAAGGACGACTCGAGCCTACCAACTGCCATGTGAGTGCCCTTGGAAATGGTTCCTACTTAGGCTGAGCCTTGAAATGATGAATCTTCAGCAGACCCCTTGATTGTAGAATTTTGAGAGATCCTGAGGTAAAGACACCTAAGAAAGATAGATTCTTGACCCAGAGAAACTGTGAGATAATAACTTGTTATAAGCTGCTAAGTTTGGGGAGAATATATCATGTAGCAATAAATAACTAATATATAACTTTAAGTTTGGTAATCAAGAAAGTGAGTCTTGACAAGCAACATGCAAGCCTGAGTTTCATATTCTGTATAGTAAGAATTGTCATGGGCTCAGATCTTGATATGGCCACAAAAACTTTCTCTGCATATGCAGAAACTTGAAGATCAGGGTTACACCTTATCCTGAGCTCCAAACTTGCATTTCAACTTCCTACAGGATATCGCTGAAAGAATGTTCCCCTGGCACCTCCCATGGAACATGTCTGCAATTCTCTCTAGTCCTGTTTCTCCACTGTTCTCTGTCTTATGTCCAAGCCCTAAGTTTTGGAATCATCACTCAATCCCCCTTACCCTCACTCACTGTATTTTATCTCTATTATAATCCCCCCTAAAGTTGCTGTCCAAGTTCACTATTAGGATGTCATCATATCCAATTAGGGCAAATAGTCTTCTGTCTCTTTGCTTGTCCCAGGCTTCCTCTTGTGCTGCAAACATTAGAATTCCTTGCCCTCTTATCACTGAAAGTTTAATATTTTATGTGAGAAAGAACATGCAAAAATTAAACTATCCCTTATTCTATCATCATAAAATCAGATTTAATTTTTGTACACCCAGGCTCTGTCCATG
>VMDR010008301.1:0-37120 GCA_007922815.1 Macrotus californicus | reverse complement strand
TTAAACAATTTTTTCCTGATGAAACTCACTGTTGACATTCTGATGCATCTCCTGCCATGTTCCTTTCTGTGCCCATGTTTATGTATTCTGAAATTACTTATTTTTACCTATGGGCATTATTTGTTTTTTTGTCTCATATTTTCATTTAACATTATATTGTTAGCAATTCTTTGTGCCATTAAAGGATTTTAGAAAACATGACTTCTCACACAAGCTTGCATTTCATCCTATGAATGTATCATTATATGTACATTACATACTTATTAAGTACACTCAATATACCTAATGAGTGTACTTAACCCATTTCCTTGTTGTTCAATGTCTGGGTAGTTTCTGATACTTCTTTATTATAATTAATCCTGTGATGACTTCCCTTAAAATATAAACCTTTGTACATATTTTAAATTATTTCCTAGGCTTAAATTCCAAGAAATAGAATAACATGACCCAAGGATATGAACTTTCAATGTCTATTGTTATGTATTTCAAAGAAGGTTGGACAAATTTACGCCTGTCAAGGGGATGCATCACATCAGCTTTTGACATGTTCTAACGACATTTCTTAATAGGAAACAACTTTGCTTATCTCATGGGTAAAAAAAATTATGTCTAATTGTTATTTAAATGTACATATCTATGTTAGTGGGGGTTTGTATTTTTTTTTATCAACCACTTATTTTTTTTTTCCTTTTATAAATTGCCTCTTCTTTGCTCCCTTTTCCACGAGGGGTTAACGTTTCTTAAGTATTTGTATGATATCTGTGAATACAACGACATTCATCCCTGTTCTGCGATATGTCTGGTAAATGTTTGCTCCCACTGTGTTGTGTTCACAGCCCCTGGCTTCTGCATCTTTCATTTTGTCTTCAAAGGGAGTTGAAGTTGAAGTGTCTTTCTTAGGTCCTCTGAGAGCAAAACCACTTCACAGGCTTGAAATCATTCATTTTGCCCATTTCTTTTCTCTCTGCCATTTCTCACAAATAATCCCTGGCAGTTGTTAAGCATTTTTGTGTCGTTTTATACTTGTAAGTGCTTAATGGTCCTTTGCTGGTTCATCAGAGAACAGAACCTCTTTTTTCCCTTCTCCTGCTCCCCTCGGAAATTCTGGGCTGGAGGAGCCCGTCTCATGGAATGACAACTCTTAGACGGGGTGGCCCTGGGACAGCATCCATCGCCGGGTCTAGAGCCAATCATTTCAGTGCGAGGAAACCAAGGCCCAGAGAGGGCAGGGAGCCACTCACGGCCTCACAGTCATTTGATGATGACCCCACACTCCACGAAGCGAGGACTGAAAGGAATAGACAGTCCCTCTGTATAGAGTGTTTGTGTTCCCCCCAATTCCTAGATTGAAACCTAACCCTCAATATGATGATATTCGGAGATGGGCCTTTGGGAGGTGATTGGGTTAGGAGGGTGGGGCCCTCATGAATGGGATTTGTGCCCTTATTTAAAGAGGCTCCAGAGAGCTCCCTCACTCCTTGCACCATGTAAGGTCCCGCTGAGAAGACTTTGGCTTATAATTTTCTTTTTTTGTAACGTCATTGTACGGTTCTGGAATCAGGATAGTGGTGACCTCATAAAATGACATTGGGAGGCTTTCCTCCTCTTGAATTTTTTGGAATAGTTTGAAAAGGTAGGTGTTAATTCTTCTTTGAATGTTTGGTAAAATTCACCTGTGAAGCCATCTGGGCCAGGACATTTGTTTTTTGGGAGTTTTTTTGACTACTGATTCAATTTTGTTGGTAGTAATTGGCCTGTTCAGATTTTCTGTTTCTTCCAGATTCAGTTTTGGAAGACTGAATGTTTCCGTGAATTCGTCCATTTCTTCCAGCTTGTTCTCAAATCTTATTGATCACGGCGGCAGCAGCCAGTTGTTCATGTATGGTGGGGCATTTTACTTCTTTAACCTTTAGGGAGTGATAGGTGTGCCTTTGACTCAGAGGCTCTTGCACCCACTCCCCTTCTCCTAGGATCCAACGCCCCCATGCTGGCAACAGGTGCTACAGAGGAGGGAGGAAGGGGCAACTATCCCTGCTTGTGGCTTCCCCAAGGAGGTGATATTTAAGCTGGGTCTTGATGGATGTATAGGAGTTTACCAGGCAGAGACAGAGAGAGGAACATACTTTTGAATGGAGGGAACAGCAAGGGCAAAGATACAGAAGCATAAAAGGGCCTGCTCTGTGGGCAGGGGCTCATGCTCAGAATATTAGCTGATATTTACTGAGTGAGTGCTTAATATGTGCCAGAGGCCGAGTGAGGTCCTCTTTCTTATTAGTTTCATTTTATATAGACGAGGAAATTGATGCACAGAGACATTGATTTATCCAAACTAGTAAAATGTAGAACCAGCATTCAAACTCAGAGACCTCTGGCTTCAGAGGCCCCTTACGCTTACCTGTTGTGCTGCTTGCCCCAGAGGTTACTTGATGCCCATGACCTGAGACACAGAAGTCCATTTCAGAGTTAGCGAAGAGCCAGTTGGGTTTGCCAAGAGGACCCCTTTTCCAGGGGCCTCTTTCTGTGTGTGTTGGGAGATTTCTCTGTCTCTAGGGCTTTCTCTTGGGACCAGGATTTACCTAGCAGCATGTTCTTCTCTGGGTCCCTGTCATAGACTTTCTGCCTTAGGATTTCCTGTCTAGGGGGAGGAGGGAGATTTGGGGAAGACTGCAGGGACCCATGCCCATGCTGAAAACCAGTCAGAGCTGTGATGAGTTGGGGAGTGCTACTGGGGGGCTGCTCCAAACAGGGTCCTCAGCTACCTGGGCCAAGGTCAGGCTAAGCTAATCTTGTTGTGGGACAACTTCGGGCTTTCCTCAAAGCCTTAGGCCAACTCTCTTGCCTTTGGCTTGAGAACTGTGTGGTTAACTGTGTCAAAGACCAAAGGGATTTTAGTCTTGGCCAGGTGGCTCGGTGGGTTGGTGCATCATCCCATACATCAAAAGGTTGTGTGGTCAGACACATATCTAGGCTGCAGATTCAACTCCTGATCAGGGTACATGTGGGAGGCAACTAGTTGATGTTTCTTTCACATCAATGTCTCTCTCTCTCCCCCCATTTCCTCTCTCTCTAAAATCAATGAAAAAACCTGAAAACATATCCTCGGATGAGGAAAAAAAAAGACCAAAGAGACTTTAGAGGACATGAGGGAATGACATCCCAGGCCAGGTGATAGGTAACCTATCCGCTATCTGGACCATCCCCAGAGTTCAAAGGCACCTCAGAGGAAAGTCAGTCCAACTCCCTCCTCCATGCAGGAAGCCCAGCAGGAGACAGAGTCTCAATCTGTGGAGTCATTGGGGACAGCTTACTCAAGGGACTATTTACAAAGTGTAGGTGGAGCTAAGGAAAACTTCAAGGGATGGTGGAGGTTCCCAAACCTGGAACATCTGGAGGCACTATCAGCTCTGGGCCTGAAGCTGCAAGGGAGGGAGGTTTTCAGGAACTGAAGAGAGAGGTAGCCCTGGGAGAGACTGACAGGAGCTGGCCCTCGGCTTGAGGAAGACGGCCATTGCCGACCATTGTCCAGCATGGAGGGAATAAAGACTAAATGCTCCACCCTCTGTCTCTTCCTGTCCTCCAGTCCTCCTCTGCTGCCTCCCACTGGCTGAACCCACAGGAAGCAGGAGGGCCAGGGAGTTTCTGGGTCAAGGTCACCCTGCTTCAGTTCTGGGCCAGCAGGCACTGGGAGGGGGCCCGCCACTCTTAAGGGCAATTGTGGAGGCAGCTGCCATTGGTTTCTCTGAAGCTGGGCTGGTTTAACTCAGCAGTGAGACCCAGTGTGGTCAGAACCCCCTGGGCTTAATTCCTGGCTCTGCCACTTGCCTGCTGTGTGACCTTGAGCAGTTTCTTGTAGGCGAGACTCAGGGTCCTTGTAGGTATGATGGGGACGGCGACAATTACAACCAAGGTTCCTGTGAAGATTAAATGTGATGGTGGTTTACCTCATTCCAAGCCCTGTTCCTAATGGGTTTCTAAATATACTCTCACTTAATGGTGTGATATTCTTATCCTTATTTCACAGATGAGGATGCTTCGGGGGTTAGATGACTCACCCGATGTCCCATCCCCAGCTGATAGCTAGTGGGGACAAAGCCTTAATCACTGCCCAGGACACTCCCTGTGATAAGTGAATCCAACTTCATAGAGAACCTGAGATACATATGCTCAGTAAATGGCAGTTCATATTCTTACAATAACATGTCATATGTAGATATGAATTAATAACTTTTGGGTCATCCTATGCTCCAGGCACTGTATGAAGCTCTTTCCTTGAGGGGACCTTAGAAGCTGAGATTATCATCCTCATGGATGAGGAAACTGAGGCCCAGAGAGGTCAGGTTCCTTGTCTCAATCCTACTCTTGCAGTAAGTTTAATTTTAGGAGACAGTTTTGCTAATTTTGGGGAAAATGAACCCTGGATCATCACTTCGTCTGCTCATGAGATTATTAGGTATGGCATCTTAAGAGGTGGGAAAAAATGGGGAGTTTTTCAGAAAAAAAATTGCTGTGTTTTCCCTCCAAGTGGGTAAAAAATACCTGGAATAAAATAAAATGCCTACCCATCAATTTTTCACCTTTCTTTTCTTGAAATGTTATATATCTGACGAGGAGTTAAAGCTTCAGGGCCTGCTGGTGACAGAGGGAGCAGTGGAGCCAGACGTGGGCCAGAAGGAATGGGCAAAGTGTCCTGTCTGTCCCTTTAATAACTCCTAGGCCAGGGCGACCTGTCTCTGTGAGCAAGGGAGAGGGAGAAAAACGAGCCAATTCCTTTCTAAATGGCTCTGTAACTCCAGGGTGTTATTGAGCGGAGACAAAGGACACCCCATAATTCTTGGGAAGGGAATCAGGATCTCCGGAAGCAGGCACAGACTCTGTCCTGCCTGCTGAAGCCTCCCTCCAGCCTGGGATCTGAGCTCCATAAATACCCAGAGATTGATCTCCAGGCGCCATGGATCGGCCCTTGCCATTATTGATTGCATCCTTAGAGGAGTGGAGACTTTCCGACCAGAACTAAGCTCTGGGTATCTTTCTTGGAAATTTTTGCCATGCCAAGAATCCCGTGAAGAGCAGAAGTGGGGTCTCTGTTCTCTTCTCAGCGCTGCCCAGCATCTCTGTCCTGGGTGTGGGGACATCAGAGGCTGTCGGTCCCTGGGCCCCTCCGTTTTCTGGAAGGTGTCAAGTTTGGGAGTTTATCCAGGAGACGAAAGTGTCTTTAGCTGTCCACAAACGTGTCCTATATGCATAAAATCCACCCTGATGAATGCTCCTCATAGCAATGACACAGGGAGGGGAGAAGCCACTTGCAGAGTGCCTCAGACTTTAAAATGCGGACTGTGACTCAGTGGGTCCAGGAGGTCCTGAGATGGTGCATTGCTTACAGTCTCCCAAGGGAAGCTGCTGCTGATGCCGCTGGCCCTGGACCACACGTGGAACAACAAAATGTAGACCACTCCCATCCCCCCACCATCTCTCTCAGGCTGTGCTTTTGAGCTTTTCCTGTCTTTCAAGGCTGCCTTTAATTTCCTTATTAATCCATTCATCAAATGTTTATTTGCCTCCACTGTGAGCCAGGCCTCACCCTGTACCCTGGGGGGTCTGGGAGAGAGAGACCACAGCCTTGGCTCTCACATTATTCAGTTGGTGGGAGAGACCACTGTTGAATATGCACTGCTAATGCAATGCGATTCAGACCCTGAGAGAGGACAGCAGTGCCTGCTGGGAGACCCTTCTTAGGTGAGGGTGCAGTCCATTCTGCTAGGAGGCCCGGGGGAGGCAATATTGAAGCTGGATACTGAAGCAGAGCAGCCGTCTTCCACGTGGAGAGAATGGAGGCAGGAGTGTGAGCACAGGAAGGCCTGGAGGTCCGAAGGTGTTTGTCATGGCCAAGAAAACAGGGATGCTGCTTGCAGGTGCCCCCAAGGCAGAGACAGCGGTTCAGTAGATGCCGAGTGCGAATTTGGCTGGTACCACCAGGCTGGGGGCTCTTCCAGGTCAAGGGCCTCGTTTGGCTTCTTTCTATGCTGCCAGCCCTGGCAGACAGTGCTCAGCAAACACCTAATTAAACTAAAATGAAGCTGATTTGTTCACTTTTGGCAGAAGTGCTCATACTTTAGTGTGCATCAGAATCTCCTGGTGGGCTTGTTAAAATGCATTCGTGGCCACGCCCTCAGAGTCTCTGATCCAGCAGGCCTGAATGGGGGCCTGCAAGTTGCATTTTAACACTTCCCAGGCAGTGCTGCTGCTGATCCAGGAACCGTTCCCTTGAGAAGCACCAATCAGTGTTTAACATCATTGGTCTTAGGGGGAGGGGAGGGACAGGCTCAAGGAAGACAACGTGGGTTAACGCAGAAAGCATAGCCTTTAGAGCTGGACAGACCAGGTTGAACCAAGGTCTTCCACCTGTGTGACCTTGACACCCCAGCTCCTTCACTTTCCCCATCTGCAGTGGGCACACTCACCCCCTCATGCACTGTGGTGACAGGTGTTTCCTTTTCATCCTCAAGGAAAGAAACTTCAGGTTACAGTCTCAAATGACAGAAGAGAGACATTCCACAATACCTATCACAGGACTCTTCAGTAAACCCAACTCAACCCAGCTTAAGAAATACAAAAGAAATGATCAGCCTCAGAAGTTTGGGCATCTAGAGTCAGGGGTATCTGGGTCAGGAATTCAGATGGTGCCCTCAGAACTCTCCCCCTTTGGGCTCAGATTTTTCCTGTTTTGGCCCCATTCTCAGGCAGGCTCTTGCCTGTGGCAGCTAAGATGATGGGGCCGGTAGTTCCAGGATTTTAGTTCTTCACAGCTATTGATCCCAGAGAAAAGAGATGTCCCTTTCCCAGTATCTGGCCTCAGAGATTCTTTTGATTGGCCTGGCTTGGGTCATGTGCCCATTCCTGAACCAATCAGTGAGCCTGGGGGGACATTGAGCTCTGACTGACTAAAATATGGTCATAAGCAGACTTCTTGAAAAGTGAGTGTGGGGAGAGTTGGCAGGAAAAGCATTCCCAGCATATTAAAACTGCCCTGCTTTTAAAGTATTTCATAATTTAGAATCTTTGCCATTTCAGATGTCTTCTCACTCTGCCTGGCTTAATGAGGTTTTTCAAGGCCCAATAAGGATTTAAGGGCACTTCCTGTTGTACCAGTAAATACTCAGGTGGCAATTCCCAAGGGCCAGGTAGTGTTTTACATAACAACTCACTTATTCTTGAGCTTAGAAGAACCTCATGGAGTAGATACTATGCTTATTTTTTTTATAGATGAGGAAACGGAGGCACAGAGAGGTTCTGTAACTTGCCCCGCATCACAGAGCTGGTGAGTGCAGAGGCAAGCTGCAAAGCCAGGCAGCACAGCTGTCTGTGCCCACCTGCTACGTGTACAGTCTCCTGTGAATCTTGAAATCTTATTGCTGGAAAATTCCTGAGCGATTATATCAACCAGCATCCCCTTCCCCTCCACACCTACTTTTTTGTTGTTGTTGCAAAAACGGAGGTGGAGGGTATATTTGCTTGTGGTCAGGCCACCCAGTCATGGTACAACCAGCATTAGACAGTGAGTCTTTGAACTCTGAAACCCAGTGCCCTCTCCTGCCTCCTGCTGGGCTTTCTGGAAATAGCATTCTCTGTGAAGAAATCACAGCACTCACTCCCTGTGACCACAACGGGTCTGCAGCTGTAAGCTCCTCCTGTCTGCATCACCAGCACCTGCCCCATGTCTGGGACTTGTGGGCACTCTTTCCATGCATTTTTTTTCTGTAACGCCACAAAGCATTTCCTCATGTGTAACCCAATCCAACTCTCTTGGGTTCAGGCTGTCAGGAGACTGGGCACACTGCACCCCCTGCCAGTTTGCTGCTGGTCAGCATGGCTCAGAAACCCCACTCAAAGTGTGGTCTGAGGACCTCCTGGGAGGGCCTTAGAGATGCAGAGTGTCAGGCCCCCTCCCTGATCTGCTGAGTTAGAATCTGCATTTCAACCAGATGCCTAGGTGATTCCCATGCAAAGCCTCATGGTCTACCTGACTCATCATCCGTCCTGGGCAGAGGAGAAAGTAGCCACTAGGTGGGGGTGTTGCCCGGGCCAAGGCCAAATGGAACTGTGGGGTCCCCCCGCCAGGCAAAGGCAACAAATGTTTTGAACTTCAATATCCCTTGCTGCTGGCACCCACGTATCCCCTGACTCCCCACAGCTGTGGGATGTTTCAAAAAATTCGAACTAACCCTACGATTAACAATTTCCCCACGGAGAAGATTCAAAGATGGTGCCCCAGGTCCTGCAGCATCCTGAAAGCTGGTTAATTGTACTTGTAGTTGAGGACGAGAGGGTCTGAGTGGTCCAGCAGGAAGTGGCTGCCTTGGAATCTCATTGGAGGACTTTTGGCTCCAAAATCCACACCTACCTGCCCCACTGCCCTGGCTCCAGAATGCTCTGAACACCAAGTGCCTTGTTAGGATGAGTGTCCACTCACACTGGGGATTTCTTTGAAGGATGTGGGCATGGAGGTCATTAGGCTGTAAAAATCCTGGGCTTTTGTCCAGAGACTTGCTGCTGGGCATTGCAGGTCTAGACAATGCTCTCTCTCAACCGCTTTTTTTTTAAAGCCATCTTTTTCATCAGGAAGTGATAGCCTTCTATTCCCTTGCCCTGCCACTACCTAGCTGTGTGGCCTTGGGGAGGTCACTCAACCTCTCTGAGCCCCAGTTTCCTCATCTGTGAGGCGGGGTTGGCTGAACCTGTCAGGAAGACCAAAATCAAATGTCACCACGCAACGAAAATACCTTCTCAGCTGCTGTCCTGAGGTCTGTACAAAATGAGGTGCCACGGGGGACTTGGGGCGCTGCGAGACAGAGTGGCTTTTTGGGGGCAGGGGAGATAGTTACTGAAACTGACATTGTCCTGGGTGCAGAGGTCCCCTCACTGGTCCCCCAGCTCCCATTCCTCTCCCACAATCCATTCTTTACACAACAGAGTGGATTTATTTTTATTTTTAAAAGGTTTTATTTATTTATTCTTAGAGAGAGGGGCAGGGAGGGAGACCAAGAGGGAGCAAAACATGCATTGGTTGCTTCTCGCACACCCCCAACCAGGGACCTGGCCCGCAACCCAGGCATGCGCCCTGACTGGCATCGGACCGGCAACCCTTCGGATTGCGGGACGATGCCCAACCAATGAGCCACTCAGTCGGGGCCAGAGTGTATTTTAGAATAAAAAATCAGTTTATGACCCCACCTCACCCCTTAAAGCCCTTCCATGGTTTCCCTTTACCCTTCAAATAAAACCCATACCCTGATCCACAAGACCCATCGCCGCATATTCCCACCTTAACACGCCTAGTCCTCTTCATTCCCACCTTAGGACCTTTGCATCTGCTGTACCCTGAGCCCCCCGCCCCCGCCCCCTTTTTGGCATCCTTATCTCTTCCTTTTCATTCAAATCTCAGTTTGAATGTAACCTTGTCAGAGAGCCTGTCTCCGGCCCCCGCTCTAAAATAACCATCCAGGCGTTTATTTTAACCCAGAGCCCTATTTGCATTCGCTGTACGGCACTTCTATCTGATCCTGCAATTATTACTCCAGTCTCCCAGCTAGGACATAATCAGGGTGGGGAAGGGATCTGGCCGGCCTTACCTCCGCTCCCAAAGATCTAAGACGGGTGATGATGCCCGGCACGCAGCAGGCACCCATGAAGTTCTGCTGAATGAGGGAACGTTGAGTGAGTCAGTCGACACTCCTGACTGCTGGGAATACTCCAACCCAGGAGGAAGAGCCAGCCAGCTTTCCTGCACGCAGGAGCCACGTGCACACGCTCACGCACATGGCGGAGACGCTGTGCTCCTGCACCTGGGGGAGACGCGGCCGCTCACGCACCTCGGCTTTCCGCACGCTGCCTCGGAAGGCCTGGCGGGATTAGGAGGGAGACACCTGCTTCCTGCTTTGCCAAATGGCTACGTTCAAGCGTGTGTTTTCTCTGAAGCCCGCTAATTCCGGCGAGTTGGGAGAATAATTAAATCACATTTTATGATTCAGTGTTATCACACACTTTGGGTTCTGTTGTAATTATTAAGCAGGATGGAAAATAAAACATCCAAATACCATAATTAACTTTCAGATCAGAACAGATGTCAGCTTGGGGAGGGCTAACACCTCTGGGGCAAGTTTCTTTTGTCTTGCTTCCGCCACTTCCTGCCCATGCCTCACCTCTGTTCCCCCTTCCCTCCATCTATGTAGACCTGTAAATCAAATCCTTTCATTTCTTTGCCCGTGTGGTCCACAAGTAGCCATGGGGTACCACTTAGTGATGGACACATTCTAGAGAATGAGAGGGAGAAAGAATTCCTCCTCATCCTTCAAGGCTTAGGACAAACGTCCCTCTTCCTACTGGCTTTCTGGGCCCTTTCCTCTCCGCTCTCCTGGGAGTGTGTTACTCCCTCCTCTGAGCAGTCAGGCACCCAGGGAATTTGCACCCAGATGTGCCAGGTGTTTGCCTGTCAGTCCCCCCACTGGACTGTCCCCACGAATGCAAGGTCATGTCTGCCTTGTGTATCATCATAAATGGGCACCTAGAACAGAGCCTGGTACTCAGTAGGTGCTCTGAATAATTGTTGAATGAATAAACTTTATTATTTCATTTCTCTGTCTCCAGGAAGTAGTCCATTGCTGTGCTCAGGAACATTTGTAAAATGAAGAGCCACGGTGTTATTGTCGGGATGGTGAGAGAAAGCCGTGTAGGGGAGAGGCGGGAGAGAAGCAGAAATGGAGAACGGAGGAGAGAGGACTAGGGGTCTCCATTAGGCGGCTAGGGCTGTTGTCCTACAGGCTGCTGGGGGCCTTAGACCGGGGACATCTATTTTCTTACAGTCCTGGGGGCTGGAAGTTTGAGATCAAGATGTCAGCAGGGTTGGCTTCTTCTGAGGCTTCTCTCTCCTTGGCTTGTAGATGCCATCTCCCTGGGTCTTTGCATGGTCTCCCCTCTGTGTCTCTCTGTCCCGAACTCCTCGTTTTATGAGGACACCAGTCATATCAGATTTGGGCCCACCCTAGTGACCTCATGTTAACTTAATCACCTCTCCAAAGACCTATCTCCAAACACGGTCACATTCTGAATTCCTGGGGGTTAGGACTTCAATGTATGAAGTTTTGTAGGAACAAGTTCAGCCCGTAAGGGGCTTGCAGGTCCCTTCTGTTACTATTTTGGGGGTGAAAACTTGCTGTAGAAACTCTAAAAGAAGAAATCCACAGTGACGTAGGTTGCGTGGTGGTGGGGGACTTTAGGCCTTCCTCCTCCCTCTTGGCTTCTCCTTTGCTTTCTCCCCTGCATCTCTGACAGGGGACCTCATCACTGTGGGCGCATCCCTGGTCTTGCCACAAGGGGGGGACAGAGCTCTTAGTGCCAGCTGCCCTGCAGGCTCCGCCGACCTGCTGGGGAAACCAGCTGGTGCCATCGCCTGGTCAGTGGACTCATTTGGAAGGCAGCTGAGCGTGGTAGCAAAAGCCCTGGCTTGTGTGTCAGTGTCCTGGGTTGGGTAGGGGGGGGCTCAGTGGGTACCTTGGCTGGTCACTCATCTGCTCTGGGACACCCCATTTGTAGCACTCAGGGTCTGTATTCCCCTTTCTCTAACCTCCTTCTAGCTCTGGTGTTCTGGCAGGGGTGGAGGTGAGGGGGATGCAGAGCCACCACATCTGACTGCAATCTCTACCTGCCAGGGTGGATTAGAAATAGCAGCGCAACCTTGACAACTTGTTTGGGTGTTCTCTCCCCCCTTTTCTGAGCATTGGAATTTCTTCTCTCTGGAGTTAGAGAAAGACTCCCAGATACGATCAGGATTATCCCATAATGCTTAATGAAGGCCTCCTGGCGCCTGGGCGGCAGATTACCTGTAGCCCCTGCTAACCCACTGAGAGGATGGTAGAATCAGCACTGGTGCAAAACTGCCCCTTCTCCTGGCAGGGCTGTCAGAGGAGGGGCTGCGAGGCCTCGTCTCAGCTGCTATGGCCTGGCCCTGTCCCACAAGGAGTCAGCAAGGAGAGGGAGCTGAGCGCCTGCTGTGCGTCAGGCAGCGGCTGCTCTGGAGCGGTGGCCTGTGGGACAGGCACTGTTGGAAGGAGCTCTGCCCCTAAGTTCCTGTGTGCTCGAGATTAGATAACCCCTCCAAGCAGGGCCTCCTCTGGAGAGCGAGGGGTGGTGAGTTTGATCTTGCGGCTCAGCATTACTTGAGGGATCTGGCTGTCTGGCGACCAACTCCACAACCTAGGCACGTGCCCTGCCCAGGAATCGAACCTGCAGCCTTTCGGTGATGGGATGATGCTCCAGCCACTGAACTACGCCAGCCAGGGCACTTCTGCTTCTGTCTTCACATTGTCGTCTCTTTTGTGTGTCTGTCTCGCAGCTCTGTCTGCCTCTCTTATAAGGACACTTGTCATTGTATTTAGGACCCACTGGGAAACTCCAGGATAAGCTCCTTGACTTATTCTCATCTGCAAAGACCCCTTTTCCAAAGCAAGGTAACAGTCATGGTGAATGTCTTCTGGGGACTGTTTTTTGACCAGCCATGGCTACGTGGGATGGAGTGAGTGGCTCCTGGGGGGCCGGGCTGGTTTTAGGGCACAGCCTATTGCCAGGGGCTCCAGGCGAAGCCAGCATGCGAGCCAGGTGCAGGTCAGCTGTCTGGTTGGCGTGTGTCTTGCCCTCTGCTCCTACCTTCATCTCTCTCCTCCTGCCTCCTGTCTTCCTTGAAGAGGAGCTGTGTAGTACCTCTCTCCACTTCCCCACAATGGGGTTACAAGGACAACAGGGGCCGGATACAGTCCTGGTCGGAGGAAGCACAGTCGTGGGCCACCAGTGACTTGGCGGGCAGGGCCACGGGCACGTCTGTCCTCACAACTCAGCTTCCTTTTTGACGTGCGTTAGGAATTTAGCCCATTTCTGGATCGTACCCTTCTGGGAACTTAATAGAACGTGAAGAAATTTCTTTCTAAAATCTCAACACTTTTCCCCAATCAATAGCCCAGTCAAAAGCCAACATTCTTTTTGAGTGTTAACTTTTACCTTGCTCAGAGTTTGGTCAGGAAACAGAAGCCTTGCTACGTGTTCCAGGCGTGAAGGTTTGCTGCAGCAGCGGGGGCTTCTGCGTGCAGGAAGGGCTCTGCATGTCCCACACACACTGTCTACAGCCTCCCCACCTGATGGGAGAGGGGAGAAAATGAGGCAGATGCCGTTAAAGGGCCCAGTTACCACAGCAACAGTAATTCATTCAGATGGCTCCAGCCTGCTGACCTCTGCAGCTCATCTGCTGTGACTTGGGGGTCCTGGGAGGTTTTTGATCTTGGGAATGGGCTGTCCCTGACGGTACATCACCTCCCCAGACCCTTCCATAAACTCTGAGTCAGTACAGCCCCACTTTACAGACAAGGACACTGAGGCTTGTAGAGGGGAGGTGACCTGCCTACAAACACGCAGCTGACAGCAAAGGCAGGGACTGGCTGGAGTTCCCTGGTGTTTCTTTCCCTTCTCCCTGTGGGTGGGGAGCTGGGACCTATCAACTCCCCAGTTCTGGGGTCAGAAGAAACCTGGGCAGTCAGCTGGCCAAACTTTTGCCAGCTGCCAGCTTTTTAACGGACATTTCCTTCCCATTTACTAGATGTTAGACTGGGGGCAAGTCAACAGTTGGAAAACCCTCCTCTTTTCCCTCGGAGGTGAGCCTCTTCCCCTGTCAGATTACAGGTGTGGTTTTGAGAACTTCTCCCCTCCCCCACCCAACTACCTCTCAGTCTCACCTGTTGTCCAGCGAGAGTTCCCTGGGAGTGACCCTGGTCCACAAGGGACAGCAGGCCTGGTGCCTAGCCCACGTGCTACTCCCAAGCCCCCTCGGAGGAGCAGGGTGCAGAGATGACTGGTGGAGGCTCTCGGAGGGTCTCAAGTGCCTGCTACTGTCCTTGCTTCTGGGGGCAGCGGCAACTAGTGATCTGAAGTTCGGCGGCCTCAAAGAGCAGAAATCGATTCTCTCATCGTTCTGGAGGTCGGAGGTCTGGAATTGTGGCGTGGGCAGGGCCTGCTGCCTCTAGAGACGCTGGAGCAGACTCCATCCCGTGCCTCTCTCCCAGTGTCTGGTGTGTGCTGAAAATTCCTTCTGCCGCCATCTTTTCAAATGAAATCGTTTTAATCCTCATCTGGGAACATTTTTTCTGGAGGCCATAGTTCCGCCTTTCCTGTCTTCCGTTTGTTCACTCGTTTCCAAAATGTCATTATGTTGTCACCTTCTGAGCCTTTACTTTCTGCCTCGTTTTGTCTCCCCAGCACCAGCCTGCTGAACTTTTCTGCTCGGGACCTGTCAGGTACTGTCCTTCTCAAAGACCCCTGGCTGAATTGTGGCGGGGGAGCAAATGGGATGTTCTCCCTGCACCAGTGGAGCTGGGTCCTGGTAGATGAACAACAGATGAGAAAAAGAAGGCTCAGAGAGGTTAAGTGCCTGCTCAAAGGCACACAGCAGAGAACTCAGATTCACACTCAAGTCTCCAGCTTCCTCTTCCAATAGCCTAGCGTTCTGTTCACAGTGCCAGGCTATGGATGTGCTGTAGAACATGGTCAAAAACTTAGGGCCATTAACAGAAACACTGGAACACAGAGTGAAGAGAACCCAAGTGCAGCCTCAGGAGTCCTGGGTTCTAGTCCTGCTGTGCCTCTACCTCCCTGTGTAGCCTTGGAGAGCCCACTTTCCCTCTTTGTGTCTCATACTGAATCTGAGCAATGACACTTGGGAACAAACACTTTCCATGGTCCAAGTCCTCATGCACACGTCTCTTCTCTTGCCTCCATGTCCACTGCAGCATGTACCGTGGCTGCTAACTGACTCATTGGCTTCCTCTGTACCCATTTCCACTGCTACCAGGTAGACTATGAGCTCCTTAAGAGGATGCACTGGGTACCATCATGTCCTTGCCCCCAGGATATAGCGCAGGGCCAGATAAATGAACCAGGTTAATCCTGCAGGCAATGAGAGCCACTGAAGGCTCAGGAGAGGGCCCAATGTATACAAGGCAACGTTTCAGATTGTTCTAGAAGTAGTCACATTCTCCGAATTCTAAGAGATAAAAGTCCCATGATGGTGAATCTCTGAAGGCAAGACTTGATCACGTGTGGATAGCTGAGAACATGCTAGGAAGTTACAGGTGGGGCCAGTGCCAGTACGTATATCCCAATTGGCTCTTTCTGGGCCTCCCCTGCTCTAACACTGGGTGGGATGCTCCCTGGGAAAGCTGTTGGCGATTTGTTCTCGGCACTGCGGAAAACAGGCAGGACGTGTGTTCAAGAGGTGGCTCAGGTAATGCCTGAGGATGTCTTCCATGTGTCCTCGATGAGTGAGTGGAACCAGATGACCCATCTGGAACCTTCCAGCTCACATGTTTGGGGTCCATGCCCACCCTTCAGTCTGTTCCTCAAGTGGGAAATGGGAGAGCCCAGAGGAGAGAGAAGATGAAGAAACCACGAGGGAGAGGGTGCTACCTGCTGAAAGAGTTCGGGTTCATATGCAAAAATGAAAATCTACTCCTATAACTATTGTATGAGGCCTTCACCCAGACTTCTGCCCGCTCTCAGCCTCCCTGAGTGTTACAGAGGCTGTACACCCTACCCTGGCTGAGCATTCGAAGGTGAAAACGGAATCCTAGGACAATACCACTGGGAGGTGAAGGCATGTTGGGTGTGTAGGGTCCCACCAGCACATGTCTCTAAGGGCAGAATTACCAGGTAAAGGGCTGTCATTTCCAATGCTAGAACATTTCTCCAAGAGAAACCCAGGTGGGAAGCAGGGGTGGGGGGGAAGGAAACCCTCTCAGGTGGCCACCTGCTATGGGTCAGGTGCTGTGCTGTGTACCGGAGCCATATTCTCAGTTCAGCCTCACGTCATTTCTGCCAGGGAACGACAACAATGCCATTTCCTAGTACGACAACCCTGAAGTTCAGGTTGTCTAAATTACCTTAGGTGATAGAGCTAGAAAGGAGCAAAACTGGAGTTCAAACTCAAGTTCAAGGCTGTTGCTAGTGCCTATGGCACATTTGTGCACATGAGAAGGTGCCTCCAGCAGGCGGGTGAAGCCCTGTACCAGGGTGCACCGCTTAATGAGCCAGACCCAGGCAGTATTCCAGCAGCTCCTGTCCCCTTCAGCGGCCACCTCTGTGCAGTGCGTGACCTGAGCACACTCATGCATGTGGCCCCTCCCAGGTCTGACTCCTAATCCTATGCTCTTCAAGACACGTCATGCTGCCTCTTGGTGGTGGCATTGCTTCCTCCACACAAATTCCTTCTGTTCAGTGGAAAAGGGGTTGGATGAGAACCAGAATCGAAGAAGGAACAGAACTGGGCTCATCAGATCCAAACTCCTCATTTTACAGACAAGGAAACTGACAGTGGTGGCAGAGGACACACGGTGAGTCACAAAGAGAAACTGTTAGGTCATTGGCCACCTCGCCCAGTTCACCTGTCACTCGGGAAGGGGCTTGGCCTTGGAAAGCCTGTCCTCTGTTCCTGGGAATTTTGTCCCAAATGGCAAGGACATCCAGGCCACTGCCAGGTCCTGACTCTGGCGCGGCTTGATTCCCTTTCCTTTTCGGGATCACCAAGAGTTTGAGCCAAAGTGTCTCTCCTGAGGATGTACTGAGGACATCGGGCGACAGCCAGGATTAAATGAAAGAAAGCATTTGATGAAAGGCACAGCAGCTCCTGGGGCACTAAGGGGCTGTCTCCCTCCCTCTGTCCTCTCCCTGGCCCTCCTGCTTTCAAACCCAGGATGGGGCCATTCTCCCTAAGACACTTAGGGAACCAGGGTGTTGTTGGTGGTGTGTGGCTGGGGGGAGACAGAGTATTTAACCACTGGTGGCCCCTGGGCGGTGCTGTGCGATCAGAACTGAGGCAGGATGCAGCTTGAGAGGGTCCTGGAGACCCTGCAGCTCCCTGAGGCTGGATGGTGGTGCGGCCCTCGGGGAGGGGCTGGGGCAGAGTTGTAGGCTCAGGACAGAGATGCTTCGGCATTTGACAGATGGTCCACCTGTCCCTGTCTTTGCAGGTCACTGTCAACTCTGGTTGTTGGTAAAAAGTGGGTGAACACCTTCCCCAAGACTGGGCCAAGCCCCATGGTGGAACCCCAGAAGGTGCCCAATGATGAGGCTGCCTGCAACCCCCAGATCAGAATTCCTGCTGGAGACTGTCTCTGGGCAGGGCGGGTGCCACTTGGCCCTCCCTTTACCTTTCCACCCTGTGCCCTGCTGGCGACCCAGGTTTATGGGGCTGCCTATCTCCCCCCACAGCTGCACGGGGAGCCCTTATCTCTGCACTGATTACACTCGACAAAGCACAAACACCCCGCCCCTGCTCCACAGGAGGGCTACACGGGGCTCTAATTGTTTTATGGGGCGTTCACACTCAGAGAAGAGGGGAGCCACACAGCCATCTGGATCTGGTTTCTAGGACTTCCAGTCCACACCTGCCTCCTGTGAATCCCTTCCGAGTGCCCAAAGGCTGGTGGTGGTGGGGGGGCAGCATGAAGAGGGCACCCCTGCGGGCTGTCAGAGCTTCTCAGGGGGTTGAGAGAAGCGGTCGCAGAACCGGTCTTTCCATTTGGTGAAAAGAGGTGATGGCCACCCCAGAGGCAAATAAAGCCTCCCATGTTCTAGTCTGCCTGACAGGCCCCATGACAGGCACTGGGACCTGCCGGGGCCCAGCCAGACTGGGGAGCTGCCCAGAGCCCGCCAACGTCGCCCCAAAGTCACAGCATCCTTCCACCAGCCAGACTCCAAAGGCAATGCCCGTCATCTCCTGATGCCTGCAACAGCTGAGGGAGGGGGCGGGGCAAGGAGGGGCCAGGATCTTTATCCATGACTCAGGAGGAGGAAACTGAGGCAAGGGATGTTGGGGGCCCTGCCCATGGTGTCAGTGCTGAGCAGCAGGGCTGAGATTGAAAACAAAGGCACTTCTGCATCCAGCGCTGTCCTGGATGAATGTCGGTCCCATTCTGTCTCTCCCCAACTGTCCCCTCCCCTCCCCTCCCCTCCTCTTTCTTTTCCTCCCCTCTTCTCTCTGTCTCTGTCTCTGTCTCTGTCACATGCACTGCTCTCTGGTCTTTCTCATGGTCCTTTGTCCCACATTTGCTTCTCTCCCCTCTCTGTCCGCTGTGTGTTGGCCGCTCTGCTCCAGCCTGCTCTCTCTGTCTCCCCGTTTCCCCACCTCTTTCTTCCCCATTTCTCTTTGGCATCTGTCTGCTTCCTGGGTCTCCCACCCTGCCTGTGTCCTCTCCCTGCCTCCTCAGCCACGGACATGGTGTTTCTCCTCTGTCCTGCCCTCCTTGCAAAAGTCACCACAGAAGTTCAGCAAACCTTGACGTGAGGGTCCCAGCCCTGCTGGGCTGCCCCTCCCTGTCTTCTCTGCCATGTAGAACCTAACTCAGCACAGGGACCCTGCCCGCCCAACTTAATTCCGTCTGCCGCGCCACCCTAGGCCCAGGTGACAAATTGTGTTCCACTTGACAGTGGTCTGCATGTTATGAAAACACTCTAAGGCCCATAATCTTGTTTGAGCTTCGAAGCTGCACTGGGAGTCAGGTTGGATGGCTCCCCAGTTAGAGGAGAAAGTAGGGAAGGAGCAGCCATGCCAGGCTCCTCTGTGCCCGTCACTAGCCACCTGCCTTCTCCCCCAGGCCTACGCTCGTGCTGCAGCCACCTACAGGTGCCTGTATGAATTAGGAAGCGGTGCCCATTCGGTAACCCACGTTCCTGCCACCTGCTAGAAAACTAATAAATATACAAACTAAACACTGATTTAATAAAAAAAGAAAGATGAACACCCAGAAAAAATAAAAAGAAAATGTTATAACACAGTGATTACCTGCCTTAAAAGGAAATAAAATTACAAAACAGGAAGGCCGATTTTAAATTGTGCACAGAACCAGTAATTGTGTATTTAAGGCAACTAAAAGACTTATTGAAAATTGGTTAAAAGTAGATTGACAACTACATTAAAGTATAAAGTGTAGTTTATTTGGTGCTAAGAAAGGTATGCAAACCTAAATAATAAATATACAAGTCCGCGACGATGCTGTGAATCGCGCCCTCTGGAGCCACAGCGCCCTCTGGAGTCTTGCAGCGCAGCGCGCACCGATGTAGGGGGTGGGTCTAAACGGCAGCCCTGCCGGGGACAGACGAGCGCTGGGGGTTTTGCGCACGAGGACACCTAATTCTGCTGCCATGACCTTACGACAGCAGACTGCCCCTGCGGCTCCCTGGCCTCTTGGTCCTCTGCTCTGGCCTCTCCGGTTCCTGACTGCCAGTCTACTGTGGGACTCACCAGCGGTCTCCGGTTCCCATCTTCACGTGTTCAGCTCGCCTGGTTCCCTCCGTCAGGGCAGAGGGCACCCAACTCGGTGTCACGAGGCCTGGCTCACATCTCCGGTCTGCCACTTGCTGGCTGTGCGACCCTTGGCTGGTTGCTTTAAGTTCTGCAGGCCTCAGCTTCCACGCCTATAAAATGGGAATGGTCATGTCTGCCTTCCCCACCAGGCTGTGCCAGGGTTAAGGAGACAATGGAAGTGAAAGTGATGGCATAGGGCAGGCACTGGATAAATGTTTGATGCATAAAGCCGTTCGTGAATAAGTAACCTGCAGTGTGCACACTTTTCCACAGAAGGAAGTGGACCTAGGAGAGCAAGTTGAGGTCCCAGGTTCCTGGGTGAAGTGCTGGGGCCTTTCGGGCTGGCAACATGCCCCAGGCTCTCAGCAATCCAGAGACAGCCATCCTGAGCTGCAGTTTCTGCCCTGGTGATGGCCTCCACATTTGTATTTCAAGCATGCAGAACTTTCTGGAAGAAAGGATTGAGGAGGTGCTATTGGCTCTTTTAACACACAGTAGCTTCTGAGAGTCAAGAGCAGGTAAGACTTCCCTCATGACAGGTTACCTTGTTTTACAGCGCGGGAGTTTTCAAAGACTGTCCCGAGTGAATTAAAATTTTGCAAGTCCAATCCTATTTTATTTTTTAGAAGACTTTATTTATTTATTTTTAAAGAGAGGAGGAGAGAGGGAGGAAATGAGAAAGAGAAATATCGATGTTAAGAGAGAAACATCGGTTGGTTGCCTCTTGTACGTGGGACAGAATGTGCCACCCGAGCATGTTCCCTGCATGGGGGTTGAACCGGGCAAACTTCTGCTTTGCAGGACGATGCCCAGCCAACTGAACCACACCTGTCAGGGCTCAGAGCCCATTTTAGGAGCTCTTACTCAGATCTTGTTGCTGGTGGTGTTGTTGATAAAGGGACAATTGTGTCCTTTGTTATCTGGCTCTCGTGTGCTGGATGCTTTCTTGGCCTCAGTTGCTAGAAAGCTCAAAGTCAGATCTGTGATTCTTTGGGGGAAGTGGCTGGTACTTTGAGCATACCTCAGATCTAAACTTTCTTCATTTAACTCCCCTCTGCTGTTTTATGACCTAGTTGTACCCATCATTAGCTATTTTATCTTGTCTCACATGTTTCTTTGTACACTATGCATCCTTTGGGGAACAAGGTAGGGCAGAGATAAATAAATTTAATTTCAATGTGTCAGGTTAGCCCAGAGCAAAGTCCACCTACGCAACTGAGCGAGGATGCTGCTGATGTGTGGGTCCCCACCGGCTCCCATTCCTGGGTTCCCTCACGCCCTCGGCGGCTGGATGGAAAGGTACACGTGGGAACCTTGAACCAGACCAGAGGTTTGCAAACTGTGATGACAGAGCCTCAGGCTTCTGTACCCCAAGGTGCCGCAGGGGTCAGAGCCCGTGGCTCCCGGCTCCCAGCCTCCCCCAGCACTGCTGCTTTCCCTGTTCATTCATCGGGCTTCCACACGAGACTGAAAGCAGGGTTTCCCAGCTAAGGATAGTCTGAAACCCACAGAAGTAGATGGACTCTAGAGAGCTTTCACGACCGAACAATTTTTGGTGACTTTCCTTTTGAGCTCTTCTTTGGGAAAGGGTGGCCTTCAGAGAGTCACCCCTACTACGCTCTGCAGCCTGTAGCCTTCAGAGCCTTGAGATCGTTTGTTCAGCTGGAAGCCAGCTACAGGATTAGGGAGGCCTGTGCTCTTGGCCTGGCAAATGCCTCTGCACTGTAGGGAGTGAGTGTCCACTTAAGTTTGTGCCCTAGGCACTGTGCCTGCCTTCGCTTGGCTCCAGCTTCTGCTTAAGTTTCCCTTTTTTTCTTTCCTGCATTTTACTCTGCTGGATTTTTAAAATATACACAGGTGTCACCCATGTCCTGAACGAAGCACCACCACTGCCACATCCTTGATCCCGCTGTCCCCTCTAGCTGCCCACCTGCCTCTCTCCTCCCCTTCAGGTCAGGGTGCTGCCCACACGCTCTGTTCCTGTCCCCTTGTCAGCCCTCGCCCATGTGGCCCCCTCCTCACTCCCCAAGAACACTCCCCGTGCTGCTCAGCTATGTGCATTTTTCAGATTTCTCCCTTTCCTGGAACACCTGCCTCCACTGGCTGATGTGATGCTGCAGTGTCCTGGCCTCTTCCTACTTCCCGGGATACTTGTCCTCCGTCTTCTACTGGGTTTAAATATCGATGCTCCTCAAAGCTCCAGCCTGACTCCTCTGTTCTTTCCCATCCTCATTTCCTCCCACGGTCACGCCTTCAGTGACTCCTCTGTATCCCAATCTTCCCAATCTGCTTCTGTAGCTCAGAACCCCTGCTGGGTTCCAGCTCAACATAGAAATCGTCACTTGCCATCCCTATTGGGATGTCTCCAGCATTCCATGAATCCCACACATTCAACACTGAGCTCATGAGCACCAGGTGCCCCCTGCACCCCAAACACCCGGCCCTCTTTATTCTGTGGACAAATGTAGGTGTGGCAGGTGGCAGCAGCTCTGGGGGGCCACATGGCCTTCCGTCATAAGGAGGGAGAAGAAATTAATTGTCAAAATTACGACAAGACCACCAAAAATAAATCAAAGGAGGAACATAAGTTGTGCACTGTTCTGTCCGCTCTGAGATGCGATATTCACGGCAAACGTTTCATCCAAACAAACTGTAAGCACCACAGCGCAGTCCGTGGGTGATGACACTTAGTGACTGAGCAGACTCTGTCATGGCACTGAGAAGCCCCAGTGCCACCCCCTCCCCACACCCAGCCCCCAGGGAGGTTCTGCCGCTGTGTTGCAGGGGGAGCACCCAAGAGATGGCCGGTGAAAGCCAAGCCCTACTTTGCACAAGCTGTTCCCATGCCTGGAATTCTTTCCCTATTCTCCCCTCTTCAGGCCCTCATCCTTCTCTTTACTTGACCAAGTCCTAGTTATCCTCTGGTTCTCAAGGTAAATGTCGTCTCCTCCAGGAAGCCTTCCCAGAATTTCTGAAGTTTCTCAGGCAAGGCCTAACACAGCCCTGATGTTCCCTGTGCTTGCCCTTCAGGGCTCCGATCCAACTTAACTTACTAATTGTGCTGGGTGGTCTGTGGCTGGCTCAGCACTGCTGTCACCGGTTTTACTTCTGGCTGGGAGCTGCCACTTCCCCTAACCCCCTGACCAGGGTGGTTCCGGGATAGCGCTGGCCAATGAGAAGTGAACACGGGAGATACAGCCCAGGAAAGAGAAAGAGCCATTGTTTTCTGCAGGTGCTGCAGTCAGATAGGAGGCGGGAAGCAGCTTCCAGGTAAGCTTCCCGTGAGGCAGCCTACATCAGAGGTGCAGGCTGACGTGGCTCATGGGAGTGTCCCAGTGGCCTCTGTGTGAACTCTTGACAACCAGCTCGTCAGGGGTGGTTTCCCTGCCCTTCACTCCCTGCCTTCCAGTTGTGCAAGCCTCAGATTTCTTATGTTAAATCTCTTTACCTGTGGAATACATACAGAGACGTCTGTTTTCATGACAGATCCCTCACCAATACTGTGCGAAGAGTATTACCGCCTATCTTCCCAGAAGCGCCATGTGGTCCCGCTCATCATCCGTCTGCCATGTGTGGCTGTAGCCCCAGATATTAGTCTAAACTGACATATACTCCATACTGCCCCATAAAACAGATCGGAAGACTGAGCCTCAGGGGTAGCTCATAAGAGAGCGGGTAGAGCCCCTATCAAACTTTGGAGCGCATTCTTTCTTTGCTATGAAGACACCACAGAGGGAAGAGAAAAGCCCTGACCGGTGTGGTTCAGTGGGTTGGGCGTCGTCCTGTAAACCTAGAGGTCCTCAGTTCAATTCCCGACTGGGGCACAAGCCTGGGTTGTGGGCGTGCGAGAGGCATCCAATAGATGTTTCTCTCATACATCAATGTTTCTCTCCCTCTCTTTCTTCCTCCTTTCCCGTCTCTCTAAGAATAAATAAAAATCTTAAAAAAGAAAGAAAAGGAAGTGAGAAATGTCTCAAAATCCAGACAGCTTTTGAGTCACTATTTCAGGTGTTACCCCACAAATCGAAATGCTAGTCACAGTGAAACCGAGCCACAGGCCTCGCGCTGGTGCAGCCGAGTTATTATCACCACTTTGCAGTGGACAAAATTATTTCTTATCTTTGTGTTTTACAGATATGGCAATAAAAATTATTGTCAAGGGTATTATTACAAGTTTTAACTACTAATGGAATTACGATGCTTGGTGGGGTAGAGGCGACAGAAAGCGCTCCTCACAACATGCAGGAACCTCTTATTTGTTATCTCTGGACTTGAGTGTTACCATAGCAATAAAATTCATCCTCATCAGGATTATCACCATTTTCAACAACTGATGGAATTATTGTTTTTGTCTGTGGTTTTAAGAGTAAAACGTAATCCCATCAACAGTGGTGACACTTTTATTGTCCTTAAACCACCATGAGTGACCAATATAGCAACAGCGTTCCTTGAAACCCATCCTCATCACTCCTCCAGCCACGGGGTCTTCTGTTTCTCTCGTTATGTGGCACATGTTTGTTAAGGGAGCAGGTGGGGCATTCATTCGTCACACGAGCACTCAGTAAGCTGGCCCGTGCTAGGGATGGAGACTTCAAGGACGAGGAAGACAGCCTCGTGTGGAACATGAGTTTGAATCCCAGTTTTGGTGGGTGGTCCTGGAGTAACTTTCCTTACTGCTTGAGATTTCTGTTTCCTTATGAGAGAGAGAGAGAGCACGCGAACATTTCCACAATTCAAAGTTGGGGTGAGGACCAACGGTGACTCTCTTTGCAATGTGCTTGGGAAAATGCACAGAACAGATGCTCAAGAAATGGTCCTGACTGAATGTGTGGTTGTTGATGTCGTCATAACCCAGCCTCTTTCTCAAGGGATTTGTATTCTAATCCAGGAGACACTTCACAAGAGTGACATGGGCCCTGCCGGGTACCTTTGGAGAGCCATCTAACCTAGCTGGGCTACATCGGGGGGCTTCCTGATGGAGGTGACCCTTACGCTGAGTCCCAAAGGATGGGTGGCATTGACCTTCAGGGAGAAAAGGACAGAGGGCTTTCCAGGCAGCTCGAACAGCAAGCACCAAGGCAGGAAAGCCAGTGAGAGCACAGGGCCTGCAGGTGTGGCATCAGGCTGACCCGCAGGCTAAGTGACCCCACCAGGCAGCTCTGTGATTTTTGAGCCACACCCCCAAACTTCTTCCCTCCCAACGTGTGAAAATCCATTAATAATAATACATGGAGCTTGGAGGGCCTGCGGGCTGTCTTTGGATGAAAGAAAGTATTAGCATATTAACTAATTACATGAATTAAAATAAATTAATTAATTGAATGGCTTGATGAGATTAGTGCATTTCTTGTTTAATTATCCATTACTGCTATTGATAATAATAATGGATTCTGCACTTATGGCAGGTGACAAGTCTGTCAGCGAGCAGTGGAATTTAAACCCACAAAGGAGTGGCGCAGATACGGTAGGACGGAGGATGTCACAAGGCCCCTGGCCTTGTCCTCCAAAACCCTGCGGTGAGAAATGGGAGAGTGTGGCCAGAAGGCTAGTTTTGTCCCCTCCCTCAGGCGATTTCTCAGAACTTCTGTTCCTTCACCTGTGAGAGGGGGCAGGGGCTGTCTTAGCTCTGCCAGCATCAGGGAGACTGAGATTAGGCGATGCTCATACCTAAGTTTGCCCTGTCCCTGGGGGGCGGAGCCTGAGACGGACTTGAGACCATCCCTGTATTTGAGCCTTAAGGACGCGGCTGACAGCATCCTCACCAGAGCGGCAAACGCCAGGTTGCAGGTGGGCAGCCCCATGGCAGCAAGTTCTTCCCTGTCCGTCTTCATGTGTCACTGGTGAAACCCCACACGGCTCTACTGCTCAGCCGGATCTCGTAGCTCCTTCAGTGTGAAAATTGCCTCCACACTGAGCAGCAGCCCGATCTCTCTGCTGGGCTGATGCTATTTGTCGTCCTGCAGGCAATGGGGAGCTTAGGGGCCCTAGCTGTGAGGCATCGGCCTCAGGAGAGGGCTTTGCAGGGTCTCTAGGCCACGGGGTGCCTCTCCTCCAAAAGAGGGGAGGGGGATGCAGCCATCAGCCTGGAGGATTTGGAGGAATCTGAGCTCAGTGCTCTCAGCTACTTCCTTCACTGCCCCAGTTCCAGGTCTCAGGGGCCCACTGTCTCCCCCTCAGGCCCCCGATTGTCAGGCAGGTTGGCTGGGGCCATGCATGCTGTCTCCTTGGCAGACCTTCACCTTGGATGAGATCCCAGGCCCGGCTCCCAGCGCACTCTGCCTGGCACCTACGGGAGACGTGGTATCCCTTAGAGACAGAGCGACTCGGCTTTGAGTTGACATTTGGCTGATCTTGGCCTGCCTTTGGATGTTTTCAAGGTTCCTCAAGCCGTTGAGAAAAGCCAGCCCACTGCACAATCTTTATAATTACTATCACCCCTAGGCTGGCCACGTGCCGCAGCCAGAACACACTCAAGTTTTTCTGTCCATCTGTACCTTGTCCCAGTCAGCTGTAGGGACGATCTGAGGAACTGTGTGCTGCTGAATCCCGTAGGTGGTGGAGAGGTCCCAAATGTTACCCAAGGTTGCTTTCTAGGGCCACTTCCAGGACTCACTTGTCTTCTCCTGGTTCCCCCAAAGGTTTATGTGTGGATAGTTTATTTGGGAAGTAAATCAGGAAGGAGAGTGAAGACCAAGGGACATAAACTCAGGAGAGAAGGGAGGCCAACACCAGGGCCTGTTATCACATTGACAAGAGTTTGACCACCTCTAAGAAGGACTAGGTGTCATCCCCAAAGTACCTTCTAAAAGCCCCTGGGTAAGGATCCAGAATCATCTGCCTGAGGAAAGAAGGGGAAGAATTTGTCACCAGCTCCTGCCCAGCATTGGCCAAGAACTGTCCCATGAGCTGTTAGCTGTCCTGTACTTTCAGTTCGTGTGTTTGTGAGGTCAGAGTGGGTGTCCCCCAGGCACCTGGGGCAGGAAGTGAGCAATGCACAGTGGGACCCGAGAGGTTGCACCTTCAGGAAGCAGGTGGGACTCCATGAGGCCCAGCTCCCCACGGCTGTGGCCTGAGCAAGAGATGAGGCCACGAAGACTGGAAAGGGCGCTCAGAAGCAGCCAACAGGTGAAGTGCTTTGCAGAGTGCCTGGTACAAAGTTAGAGCCCAGCTGAAAAGGCCGCTATGATTTTTGTAGCCCCAGCACCTTGCATGCATTAAATAATAGATGAATGGAGGGAAAGAACAAGCATCTGGCCTTTAGTAAGTGGGCCGCATGCATATTTCAGCAGCTCGGCTCACATGCTAATAGAATGTGACCCCGAGGTCTCTACTCACATGCTTCAAAGATGTCTGTGCCGGACCAACAGGACTTTAAACTGTCGTTCTTGGGAAGAGATTTTAACCTATGGCCTCTGAGGACTTCACAGCGGTGGGGACATCAAAGTAGGAAGACAGACCCCAGAGGAGCACACCTGAATAAGCTCAGGTGGCCTGGGCCAGCAAGCCCAGTGGTTATGACCATGAACTCCGAGCCTCCACTGCCCAGGTTTGAACCCAGATTCTATCACTTATTAAAATGTGTGTGGGATGTCAGCTTCTGGGAAGCAATAGACATACTTTTCCCTCTTCCTCCTCCTAAGCACAACCGAAAATCTTGGACGGTAAATAGAAAACTAGCATAAGAAGATTCTGGAAGGCGGGGAGAAGGCAGACTGGCTAGGGACTTTGGGAACAGTGAGGTGGGGCGCTCCCTGGGGAATGTCAATCCAGACTCCTGTGCCCAGTGAAACTGTCCCTCAGGCATGAAGGGGCAGTCAGCACATTCTCAGTGAAGGAAAATGGAGAGCATTTGTCACTGCAGCCTTACCCTAAAGAATGGATGAAGGAAGCTCTCTGAACAGCGTTTAAGGACGGTTAGGGATTGGATGGCAGTGGACCTGGTTGAAAAGGGCAACATGTGGGATCCTTGTGGGGAGGGAAATGTTGTGTGTGTCCTTATGTGTCATTCATCGTCAATATCCTGGCTGTACCTGCTATAAATATTGTGCTAGAGTTTTGCAAGATGTTATTACCATCAGGGGAAACGGGATGAAGGGTGTAGAGGGTCTCTTTGTACTATTAGTCAGAGCGGCACGTGAAGCTGCAGCTCTCAAAATAAAACATTTAATTACAAGTGCGTGACCTCGTAAGTTCTTTCTCTCTCAGCCTCAGGTTTTCCCATTGGGGACCTGGAGGTGGTAACGAAGATCCACAAGTGTGAGGGGGGTGTAGTGGCAAGAAAATGAAATAAAGCAAGGTGGCTCCCCAGAAAAACAGCACCTGACACATGGAAACTGCTTGTTACGTGTCCACAGTGCTCCCTACGAAGGATAGAAAGAACCATGTAGCACAGGGTTGCCTGTTAGCCCTTAATGAAAACTCTTGCATTCAATCCTCACCACAACCCTGGGAAGCGGATGTGACCAGGAGGGCCATTGAACACAGGAGAAGAATGGAGCTTCAACAAGTTGCCAAGGTCACACAGCGAGTAAAAGGCACATCGGGATTTGAACCCAGGTCTTCCTGTTCCTTCTGCCCAGACTCCAAACCACTTTTACCTCATAGCCCACATATTGGTCCTTCCTCTAGGAAGTAGTTATTTTTGTTATTTGTGTCTGTCTTCTCGTCACTGGAGTATTGCTTACAAAGTTTGCCTTGGTCATGGCCAGACCATGCCCTGTGCCCCCATCCTGACCCACCAGCCAGCCAGAAACTCGAAGGTCAGGGTCGATGGGGGCCATCTGAAAGAGATCAAGACAGGTGGGTGAGCTAGAATCCTCGAGCCTGTGACAAAAGACAGAAGAGCAACAGAAGTTGGCCAAGGCCAGAAGTCACCCCAGGGGCTTACTAGAGTGTGAGCCAGAAAGACAGACCAGCCTTTAGATCCACATGTCCCTACTTGGTGATGCCATGACCTTGAGCAGGTGCCCTGACCTCTCTGAGCCTCGTCTATTTCATCGGGAAAACAGGGCCCATGTTGGCACCTGGGGGCCACTCTGAAGATCCGATGAGGTCCCAGCAGTAAGCACATCACATCATCGCTGGTACATAGTTGGAGCTTAATAAATGTTCTCTCCTGCTCTCCCCGCTGGTGGCTGATTTAAGAAGGGCAATCTCCATCACCAGGGTCAGAGTGCCCCGTGGCTCTGTTGCTTCAGAAGCCAGCGGCTGAAGGTGGTGGTCGTTTTCTGGTTTTGCAAGAAGCCTCCTTCAACAGCACTGTGTGGAGGGCATGAAGTGTCGGGACAAAGGGGTGAGCTGGGCTGCCTGAAAAACCCTTTTCCCTAGGTTTCTGGGAAGGGGGCTCAAGTCCAAGGTCTTTTTCTCTAAAGCTGGCTGTGTGGCTCAGGAAACAAGGATTTCGTAACAACGACAATAATGATAAAAATAGCAACCGCCAGGAGACGGCATTAATAGCAGGCTAGTTTATCAGCAGAGCACTCCGCAGGCATCAACTAATTAAAACTCCTCCAAGGTAAGCAGTTTTTGATTTGTAAGGAAAGATTAAAAAAAAAAAAAAAGCACGTGGGGGTACTCATGTCCAGCTAGTCTGGACAACGAGTCAGTCTAAGCCGCACGTTCCTTGTCTTATAACGGCTCCTCCCCGAGCTCTGCCCCGGGGGGTTGTGGGAGGCTGAGCCTCCCTGAAGGCCTTCCATTCTTTGCACCAAAAGCTGGAAGAAGGTGCTCTGGAACAAAGCGCAGTGACAATAAGACTACTTGCTGTGAAATGAGCACTTACTATGTGCCAGGCAGAGAACTAAGTATCTACTTACATTATTTCATTTAATTTTAACAATACCCCTGAGGTAAATACCATTATACCCACAGACTGAGAAACTGAGGTTGTGCAAGATGAAGTAATTTCCCCAAAGTCCCATACCTGGCAAGGGAAGAGGCTTGCCTCAGGATTTTTGGAAGGCTTGGTGCTGTCATTTGATCCTTAAAATGAACCTGTGCCCCGGGGACCTGTTCTTTTCTGGCAGATGGGAACACTGGGGCCCATGAGGAGCGGGGCATTGCTTGTAAGTGGTGGGACCACGACACAATGTGGGTCTGAGTCCAGGGCCATAGTCATTCTCCCCCTGGGCCCTGAGACAGACGGCGGGAGGAGCTCAGCCTCAGAGAGGAAGTTTCCGATGCTGGATCTGGTGTGAAGAGTGTGTGACTCAGAATGCTTGCTCGTGCTGGGAGCTCTGGTCTCTTCCCTGGCCTTGGCCTGTGTCCCAGAAAAGTAATCCCAAGTCTGTAAAGTGCTTTCACGCCCCTTTTCTCAGCCCTCATTGTAGGCAGGGCAGGGTAACAAGTGCTCAGGCCCAGCCACGGGCAGACCCACCACTGATCTTGGGCCCTTGGGTGCCAGTCCACACCGGGGTGGAGTGACACCCAGATCTACACAGCCAGCACCCTGGGACCCACTGCTGGAGAAAAAGAGATGGAAAATAAACATGTGCTGGAAACCTACCGTCACTTCATACTGTGCTACGTCTTAACCTGCACAACACCAGGACAAACGTCATCAGTTCCCCCATAGCAGGGAGAGGGGGGATGACTCCCCCACAGACACACAGCAAACAGGTGAGGGAAGCAGGCGCGGGACTCAGGCGTACCTGCTCCGGAGCCCCCGTGCTCCAGTGCGCTGCCTTTTACCTGCTCTGGAAACGGGGTGTGCACAGTTTGTTGTGAACAATAAAAGCTAACATTTCTGGATGCTTATTATTTGCCAGGCAGAGCCCTTTATGTCTTCTCTGCACCAGTCGTAGGCTGGAGCTGTCACTGTGCCCACGGCACAGACGTGGCACTCAGGATCGGGAGGGGTCTGGCTGTCCCGTTGAGCTGGGAAGCGGGGTGTGGGACTCAGGTCTGCCTGCCTCCAAAACCCCGCCCTGCCCCATTCTGCTGATGTGTGTTTTATCGTTCTTCCTTATGTGTACAGGCCTCCCAGCATCACCTAGGGCAGCCTTCCGACTCCTGTCCTGCTGGGCCTGGCTTCCAAGTGCAGTTTCCCAGTCTGAAGTTGGGTTTCGTTAGAGCAGAACTGTCAAAATCCGTGGGCTTCAGGGTTTACGAAAGCCCCCAGGAGGACTTGACGTGCGTCCCGGGTTGAAAACTACGGGCAGAAGGAAAAGGTGTAGAGCCTTGACCTTAGCCCTGGCACAGCCTCACAAAGCCCTCCAGGTCACTCTCCACCCATTTCACAGATGGGGCGGGAACTGAGCCCAGACAGCTGAAGGGGGCGAGCCAGTCAGGACGGGAGTGGAGGCAGAACTAGGTCTCTGGAACCTAGAGCAGGGCTCCTTCCTTCTGCTCCCGCCTCCACAGCCGCAGCCTCAGACGTGGCCTCATGGTTCTCTCTGGGTCTCTCTAGCTGCCTGTCACTGCCGATCTTCTGGCCTGGGTCACTTCATTCCTATCGGTCTTGGTTATGTTGCCAGTCAGGGTCTCTGATGACTCCATATGGAGGGATCATGGCAATTATGGCAAAAAAGAGGCACAGGGAGGGACAATCGTTGTGGGGCTCTTCACCCACCCCTGCTGGGCGCTATATCCCACAAACACACGAGCGTTTGTCACCTCCCAGCCATCTCCTGTACCTTGAAGGGAGATAAAGGAGGAAGGCAGATGGGGCTAGAGGAGCATTTTTATGACTGATGGAGCTGAGTGTGGAAAACGTGGCTTCAGTTTGAGATCTGAGTCTGACAGGCCACCTGGGTGCTCTCCCTGCCCCGTCCCTCCATGGGCAGGGTCCCGAGGAGGGGCTAGGGGGCTCTGCTGCCTATGAGCCTGCGGCTCCCAGGAGACCGGCAAGAGGAAGGAGCAGGGTTGCACGGGCCCCGCTTCTTCTTCCAAACTCAGTCCATGGGCGTGAGGGGCAGTGGACCCGAGAGTGGATGCTGCTCCCAGTGCCTCCACGTGGGAGACCATGGCAGGGGTGAGGCTTACTCATCCTCTGTTAATGGAGGGCACAGAGTGGTGTTCTGTAAACATCCGTGTGATAAAGGGCTCTGTCTGTCTAGTGAGGAGGGTGACCCTGGCTCTGCCAGGACAATGGAGGATCCCATGAGGCTCCCCATGAGGAGCCCACCCTGGGACGCTCGGCATGGGCCTGCTGAGCTCACCCCTCCTCCCAGCTGCAAGAGGCCTCTTCATCGGCCCTCTGGGCGCTTTCCACCAGAGCTACGCCCCAGGCACATGTTTTTATTCTACAGCCATAAAGTGAGATCAGGGAAGAATTTACAATCAAGGTTATAAAGTAATAACAGCAAAAAGGCTATTTCATTGGGTTCAGGTAGAGGTGAGCGAGTCAGAAGTTCAAGACCTCCTGGCAGCTGATAACCCTGCCTGGGTGCTGAAACCGCCCAGCGTATCAGACACAGCGGCTTCTTGAGGTCTGACCCAGAGGAGTCATGGATGATGGTTCTCAGACTGGACTGATGAAAACCTGTGGGCTCGGGCAGTGCCCCCAAGACAGGCCCTGGGGTGGGGTGCCACTTTCTCAAACTCACCTGTCTGACACCTAGGGAGGATGTCTTCTCTGGCTTCTGTCCTCTTCTGAACATGTAAAGGGAGGGCAGAGTGTGGCCAGAGAAGTCAACCAAGTCAACCTGCCCTGTGGCACCTGGCAGGCCTAGGTTCGTGTCCTGATTTCCACTTACTGGCTGTGTGACTTTGGGCAAGTCTCTCCACCTCTCTGGGCCTGACTCCTCATCTCCCATGAGGAGGACCCCCTGTAACACAGTTGGAGCTTAATAAATGTTCTCTCACATCTCTCAATAGCCTGGCCCACAATTGAGTAATAAGTGAAACTCCCTGGTCTTCCCTTTGGCATCATACTCTTTCCTCTTGTGGGGCCCTCTACCTTCCCAGGACTCAGAGAAGTAGGCCTGATGGAGGCCTGGGAATCATTCTGGGGAAGATGTGAGTGGTAGAGGCAGGCACCCAAAGAACTAGGTTCTAGTTCCAGCTTGGAAACTTCCTGGGTCTGTGGCCTCAGTCAAGTTTCTTAACTTCTCTGACTCCCAGTTTCTACCTTCCGAGGAAGCAGATTTTGGTACCAATGTTCTAAGGCCGTTCTTCTGGACACCCCACTGGCTGCTGATCCTGTCCTAGAGGAGGCTTTCAACAGACACATTTATAGGTGGAGGAATGAGGTTCAGAGAGTTGGGGGACTTTCCCAATGTCTGAAGTAGGAAAGTGCTTGTTGCATGTCTTAACTGGGGTTATTCAAGTTTTAAAAGGCAGAATCAAGTGTTAATGGCAAGACAGATTTGATGGACTAGTCAGACAAAGGGACCAGCCACAGCAACCTTAGTGTTCAAATTTCATTTATCACGAGAGTCCAGCATTAATTTTGAGAGCCTTTAGGCAAGGGGGTAGTGGAAGATGGCCTTCTCCCCTGTGTAGATGCTCCCCTCCTCTCTTGGCTCCCTTCTTTCTCTGGCAGATAGCAAGATCTCTGGGCCTGGGATCGACAGGACTATGCCTCTTGGCAGCTGGAAGAAGCTACAGAAGATGAGACCTCCATACATTTACCCTTGTAAGATCACAAGGGCCCAGAGTTCTAGAGGGGGAATGTTAGAGTGGGCAGTAAGTTAGATAATGAACAAAAGAGGAGGGAGCAAATGCTACAGCCATCCTGGGGTTGGGGAGTGACCGGCATCATTTTGCTGGATTAATGGGTAGGTGGAGAAAATGGTGAAGGGAAATTGCTTTAACGGAGACCATGCACAGTAGAGACCAGGATGGCACAGGAGAGTACTTTTTACTAAGCACATGTATAGCAGAAGCCAAGTGATGAAGCAGAACTATGAGGCATGTACAATTCTCATATGGTCGCCAAAGTGGAGACCATAAAAGGGGGAAGGCAAAGCCTGAGAAAACCTGAGGAAAATATTGGATAGAGGAAGGGTACAAGCCTTGGAGAATCCAAGAAAGACATTGGCTGGGGGTGGCACAAGCCCAAGCCTGGGAAAATCTAGGAAAGAGACTGGGTATTTTGAAAGAAAGCCTGCTCTTTCCCAAAAGCAAGGAAATACGTGGAAGCTGGACAAAGAACCCAGGGTGTGCCCTCCTTGGAGTACACTCGTGCCTCTCCTTCTCTCAGGCACAATTTGTTTTCTTCTTTCCTCCTAAACTCTAAGGATCCACAGGAGAAACCCAGCCCACTGCCTGTGTTTGTAAATAAAGTTTTATTGGAAGACAGCTTTACCCATTGATTTCCATAATGTCTGTAGCTGCTTTTGAGCTGCAGTGGCAGAGTTAAGTAGTTGTTATAGAGACCATAAGGCCTTTAAAGCCTAAAATACTTATTACCTGGTCCTTTATAGAAGATATTTATAAGCCCCACCCCGGCAGCCGGGGGAATCTGAGGCTGGGACCTGTGCTGGAACCCACTGCCCAGCCTTCATTTCACAGGTAAGGAAGCTGAGGGCCAGCAACTTGTCCACCACCACACTACAGTAGGGTGGTTCCACGTGGTCAGGGTATGACGTGGGTGCCTCAGTACTGTTCTCACCCCGGGGCCACCCGGGAGAGTGGGCATGGCTGCTGGGGTGGAATGGCTCTGCTAGTCCTAACAGCTGTGCCACCACACGTGAAACACTCTGCAGGTGGTGAAGCAGGTCCCAATCCCCTGTTTGTGTGCCCAGTCCTCATAGCAGCTCTCACAGGCAAACATTTGTGTCAACAATGCTGGATGAATGAACACATAAGGGAATCACCATGGTCTATTTCAGAGTGATCACTGAGGTTCCCAGGGCTAGTGTCGGCAGATTTGGATCAGGTCCCGGTCTGCTGCCTCCTGGCTTCTCCATCAGGTCAGAGCCCTCGGTATCCCTCTGTACTGGAGACACAGGCCAGGACCAGCTGAGAACATCCGGGAGGATGCTCTGGACCCCAGCTCGTAATCTAATCCTTCACCCAAAGCTCTGTGCCTGAGATTCTTCCCTATAGGCCCACCAGGACCACATTGGCTTTATTCACTCTTCATGCCCCGAGACTCAGAGTCTTCCAAAACTCTCTGTAGATGCCCCTTGAGTGGGTCATTTGAGACTGTTTTCCTGTTGTAAAAGACGTTGTGCTGGTGGCATGCCAGCACTGGCCACTGAACCTGGAGCTCTGGCTCGTGGATTCTCTCACTCCTTCCCCTCACACACTCCAAACGCGGGAGGCTGCCCTGCCCGCAGGGCCCTTGCAGATCTCCTGGGTGCCTTTCACAGAAAGCCTGGCTCCAGGCCAGCATAGGGCTCCAAGACACAGCGGGAGGGAGGAGCTATTTCTTTGGGGGCTGCAGTTGGGGTGAAAGAGAGGGCGAATGCCATTGGTCCAGATGGACCTGGGCTCGGGTGCTGAACTTGTCACTCACTGTGCGGTTTGAGCCTGCTGTAGGACCACTGGGTATCCCTTTCTTCATCTGTAAACGAGAACAATGAGGATTCTCCCATTGACCCATCTTGGATGTACTCCACTTTCTTCCAGAGGTCAGCAACTTCCATGTGGATTCAAGGTCCAGCAAGCCCCTATTTGACAGCTGTTTGTGTTCTTGTTCTTGTCCTTGGCCCTGGCTTCTTGACCTTTGCCTTCTCTGGGGCCATAGAAATGCCCTGGCTGTTTGCACAGAATCCCCAGATGGTCCCACAGGAGAAGGGCAAGTAGAGAGAGGAGTCTAGAGACCTCGCCCTGGGAAGAAATATGAGGGGACGAGGGGACCAGGGGACCATTGACCCGGGGAAGGCAAAGGTTCATGGAGACACAGCCCCTTCAGCCTGAGCAGGACAGGGTGAGGAAAGGGCAGAGACACAGGGAACACAGAGTGGTGGCCGATACAATGGGCTCTGGAGCAGGTGGCCTGGGCTCCAATCTCCCATCTGCTACCTGGTATCTAGTGATTGGTTGCTCAGTGTCTCACCCGCACACTGAGGGTAATCATAGACTCTTTCTCACAGGCTGCTGTCAGGATTAGTTGCGTGTGTACATTGGAATGGAGCCTGGCATGTGGGAAGGGTCCATGGATGGAGGTAATATCATTCTATGGGGCCTTAAGGGCAGAGCTTTGGGAGGTAGGGAAGGGCAGTACAATGGTTAGGTATGTTGAAGTCCTTGGCCTTGGGTCATACCATCAGCGTTTAAATCTTTGATCCACTCATTGCCAGCTGGGTGAGCACAGAAAAGCAATGCAATTTCTTCCAAACCAACTTCCTCAGCTGTAGACAAGGCACATGCTGACCTCATAGGGTGCTTGAGAGATTTTGTTGAGAGTGTGTATGGAAAATACTTAGCACAGAGGCTGGCACATATATAGTTGGTATTCAGTAAAGGGTAGCCATTATCATTACCCTTATCAATAGATGGATGGGTCAGGGAGATGAATTTCAACTCAGCATAAAGAAGGGCTCTGGATAGCATCTCACCCCCAACAGTGGAGATGGGCTACCCTAGGGTCATGAATGCCCTGTGAACAGAAACATTCCAGCAGGGGCTGAGGGGTCACTTGTCGGGGATGGAGTGGAGAAAATCCATCAGTGTTTGGGGGGGGCTGTACACAATCATACCTAATGTACCTTGAAAACAAACCTCTTAGTCAAATAAGGTAGGGAAGCATTGCATCTTATGGCCCATCTTAGAAAGTCACATGCCTATCAGCAAATTCAAGGCTCTGAGAAATCCTGCAAATAAAAATACAACCAAAGAACTTGTGTTTTGTCTTTAGATAAAGCCCCAACTGCTACCTGACTCTCTGCTCCAGTACAAAAATGCCAGTACAAAAAAGTAAACTACAAATCAAGTTTTCTCACAAAGGTAGATGCAAAAAGCCTTAACAAAATATAAGCAAATAGTGGTATATACAAATTATACACTACGACCAAGTAGAATTTATTCTAGGAATGCAAAGCTGGTTTCATACCTGGAAATCAGTCAATGTAATTGTAGGGTAAGTGGAGGCAGTCTGGCTTCCTCACCCAGGTGTCTGGGTAGCTAAGGGGAGCAGTGTTCCCATAGCCTTGGAGGGGCCTGATAACCAGTGTTCTCATAGCCTTGAGACTGGGTCTGATAAACTGTTCCCATAACATGAAGTGAGCGTGCACGTGCAGAATTATGTTATGTCATGTAATGTTCTGGCATCTTGCCAGCTTTATTCCCCTCTAGTACTTAAACAGGTAAGGACTCCCTGCTGGAGGCAATGATGATGAGAGACACATAAGCAGACAGGTGCCACAATGGGTACCATGCTGGGGAGCAAGGGCCATGATGTGAGACACGCAGATAGACATGCAGCTTGCAGCGTGCATGACTCACCCACCTGTGAATAAAGGCATGACAGACATCCCAACGACTCCGTGAATATTTTTCCCTCTGCATGAATAGCATGAACCTGCCTGACTTTGAAGAGTGGCAACACAGTAATCCACCAAATTAACAGCTTAAACAAGAAAAATTGCATGATCATATCAGTCAATGCAGAAAAAGCATTTGCAAAAAGCATTCCTATAAAAACTCTGAGAAACAACTTCTGGCCAAGATGGAGGCGTAGGTAGACACACTGTAGCTCCTCTCACAGCCAAAAGAAGGACAACAATAAATTTAAAAACAAGAACAACCAGAACTGACAGAAAATTGAACTGTATGGAAGTCCAACAACCAAGGAGTTAAAAAAGAAACACTAACCCAGACTGGTAGGAAGGGCAGAGA
>VMDR010008300.1:0-37120 GCA_007922815.1 Macrotus californicus | reverse complement strand
TAAGTCAATTGTACCTCAATAAAGCTATCTTTAAAATATGATAATTAAGCATGTATGGAATAACTTGGCAAGCCAACTTCTTCAAGTTTCAATTTTATGAAATCTAAATACAGTGCAATTATTTCAGATGAAGATTTTGCTTCCAAATTAACATATATGGTAAGTAGAAAATATAAACTAGGTATTAAAGACTTTGTTAAAAAATCATAAGATATCAATTAATTTTTTGTGGCCATATGTTGAAATGATAATATTTTTTTATATATTGGGTTAAATAATTTAATTTCACCCATTTCTTTTTATTTATTTAATGTGGCCACTCCAAAAGTTAAAATTGCAGGTACTACTCACTGCGTTTCTATCAGACGGTGCTGCGCTGCCCAGTAGGACTCATTCGGAACACACTGGAGGAATCATAGGTCATATTTCTGCCCAACAGTGGGTGACCAGCCTCTGCTAGACACAGTTATGCCCCACCCCCAATAAAAAGGTCCACATCTTAATCCTGGGAAGCTGTAAATATGCTAGTTTACAGGGGAAGACTTTGCTAACATAATCAAATTGTCAATCTCAAAATGAGATTACCCTGGATTATCTGGGTGGGCCCAGTATAATCACAAGCTTCCTTGTGAGGGAAGACAGGGAGGCAGCAGAGTCAGCACCAGAGAAGACAATCCGACAGCCCACGCAGAGCTTGGACGGCCCCGGCCAGGAGCCAGGGAGTGTGGAGCCTCCAAAAGCAAGAAAATGCAATGAACTGATTACCCCACGGACGCCCCAGAAAGGACATAACTCGGCCAAGAGCTTAACTGTAGCGCCCTAGAGCCCCTCTGAGACTTCTGACCTTCAGAACAGTAAGGTGAAAAATATATTTTGTTTCAAGCCACTAATCTGTGGTCATTTGTAGTAGCAAAAATAGGAAACTAATACAGATTTTGGTACCTGGAAGTGGGATGCAGCTGTAACAAATAACTAAAAATGTGGAAGTGGCCTTGTGGAGTAATACGAGGGGGGAGTCCAAGAAACCCAGAATTTATTCATAAAAAATTGTGTATTTATTCTTCCATGTTTAAACTTGTCACTTCAAAGTGCTCCCCATTTGATGCAATACACCTATGAAAACTTTTTTCCCACTGCCCAAAATGTTTTTGAACTCAATTTTGATGCCTTTTAGAGCTTCTGCCATTTTTTTGTTTCACCTCTTCCCCATCAGCAAAACGTTAGCCTCTGAGGACTTTTTTCATCCAGGAAAGCAAAAAAAAAAAAAACGTGTCGAGATCAGGTAAATAGGAAGGGTGGGCCGTGGGGGGGGCGGGGGTCATGCTGTTTTTGGTCAAAAACTGCTGAACACTTAGACTGGGGTGGGCAGGTGTACTCGTAAATCACACATCAGGAAGTGGGCAAATGCATTGAGTCTCAAAAAAATTCACAGAAGCCGAACACAGCCTCTCACAACAACGCCAGCGGGTACACTGACACAGATGGGTTCCCAGAACACTCACCTAGCAGGGGAAGCCTGTATTACAAGGGGCCCAAACCTCCAGAAGATAATTCAGGGTTTTTTGGGTCCCCTTTTGTAAGAGACTGAGAAATATTTGAAGACCATGACAGAAAAAGCCTAGATTGCCTTGAACACACGGTAAATAAGTGAAGACTCAGAATGACGTAAAGAAAATGGTTAAAAAAAAACCTCTATTATCACAGAGAACATTTAAATCACTGTGAAAAGACTACTAGAAATATGAACATTAAAAACACTGCTGGTGCCCTGACAGGTGTGGCTCAGGGGATTGAGTGCCAGCCTACAAACCAAAGGGTCTCAGGTTTGATACCCAGTCAGGGCACAGGCCTGGGTTGCAGGCCAGGTTCCCATCTGGGCGCCACGTGAGAGGCAACTGATTGATGTTTCTCTCCCACGTTAATGTTTGTCTCCCTCTCTTTCTCCCTTCCTTCCCCTCTTTCTAAAAATAAATTTAAAAAATATTTTTTTAAACAATAAAAAATAAAAATACTGCTGGGAGGGCTACAAAGGAAATGAGGAACTCGTTGCTGGGATTGGAAACTGAAAGACACGGGATCCTTGTCACATCATGGCAGAAAACTTAGCCAAACTGCATCCCGTTCTCCGTGGGAAGCAACACTTGGAAAAGATGAATTGGGACATTTGGCTTCCGAGCACAGCGTTGAGTGCAGTCCAGTTTACCTGGCTGCTGCCACCAGTTGAGACTTGTGGAGATATTGAGATGCAAGAGACATGAATCTTGGGGAACCAGAGAGTAGACTTTATAGAAAGCAAAACAGTGACTCCCCGAAAATGCCCATGTTCTTACTGCCAGAACCTGTGAGTATGTTTCCTTACATGCCAAAAAAAAAAAAAAGGACTTTATCAATGTGATTAAATTACCTGCCTTGAGCTGGAGAGTTTACTCTGGATTACCCAAGGGGATACAATCTGATCACAAAGGTCCTTATAAGGGAAATCCCTCCTCAGCCAAACTCCCATAATGAAGTTATACCTCCCACCCAAGAGGCCAAGATGCCCTCCCTGTGGTGGGAGCCTGGTAGATAACGCAGTAGCAGTTTCTGAAGCAGAGAACACAGAAATTAGAGAACAGAGCGCTAGCCTGGGAAGCCCACACTTACAGAATAAATGAATGAGTGAATGAAGGAATAGTGAGCAAAGCAGGCAAAATATCCTTTCGTAGAGCACGCTGGACAGAAGAAATTGGGTGTTCATTTCGTAGTTAACTGTATTGTGCAAAGAAGAAATTTTAACTCAACTCAAAATGCTTATTCATCACGGCAATGTGCCATGCGCCATACATGGCCTTGGAGGTGGAGGGGTAGCAAGACAGGCATGGCTTCTGCCTTCACAGAGCTTACAGACAAGCCCGGCTTCCACAGCAATTCTGCAGACGTGTCAGAGAATGCCCAGGTCAAGAATCTCAGGGTCGCTCAGCAATTACTGAGCAAAGAGAAAAGTAATCCAGTCTGTATTCTCTTCACCGTGCCCGGCTTACACACTTCAACTTCTTAGTAAGATTAAGTGGAAATTAACATATCCATAGTCATATTATGTATCATTATACAATAACCGTAGATTTGCTATATATCATTAACAAGGCTTAAGTTCTCTACACAGTAAATATGTAAATCTCATCCCATAATGTTGGTGCAGTCACTCTGAAACAATCGTTTTACCTTCATAAAAGGCTGAGCAAAACAAAACGAAACAAAACAAAACCAACCCTGCCAGGCATTTTCACCGAGGACTGTCCGGGCCTCCCAACTAGCACATCCACTCAGGCCACCGCCCCGCTCCAGCCTCCACAAAGCCCCCAGTGCTCTGAAACTCAAGTACAAAACCACTCACCTGGCCTACAGGCTGGATTACATTTGCAATAGTCAATTACAAGTCCATCGCCTCCTGCCTATCAGAACGGCCACTGACCACAAACCATCCAGACTCCCAAACCCGTGGACATCAGCCACATACCAGTTCCACTCACGGGGGCCAATGTCACCCAGCCTCTGCCCACCTCTCCCTGTGGCCGTGCTGCTCGTCTTTCTGTTGGTTTCTGCCTTAGGACCTGCATACGTACTATCTCCTCTCCCAAATGCTCTGAGCCCCACCCCTCCCTACACCAAGCTTCCTATTCAGTTTTCAAGTCTTGACAGACATGGCCCTTTCTTGGAGTAGCCTTTCCCCAGCCACTACCTCCTCCCCACCCCACTTAAAGCAGATCTGACCGCACCGCCCTGATTTGACACTGCCTTCATTGGAAGTACAACTGGACTTCGATAGTTCCTTGTGTAATGACTGTTTTCCTGACTGTGTTTTAAAGCAGGGGCTGCACTTATCTTATTTACTCTGACTGGTAACCCACATCTATTAGCTTGTTGCCTGGCTCACAGGAGTTCTGTGACAATAGCTACTTACTTAGAGTCCATGTACCAGGCGCTGTTTCAACCACTCCACTGGATTAGCTCCTTGCGGCAGCGCCATGAGGTCGGGACGGTTATTTTAGATGAGGACACTAAAACAGTCAGGCGAAGTCATTGCCCAAAGTCTCCAAGCCAGTAAGTGGCAGGGCAGGAAACTGACTCCGGCAGTTGGGCTCCAGAGCCCATGCGTTTAGGAAGCACATGATCCAGCCTCTGAGTGTCTGTGCAGTAATTTCAGGAACCGCAGTCAAACTTAGTGGGCGGGACCAATTAAGCTGCACCCCTCAGAGAACACAGTCGTAAAACACCCTCTGTGCACATGAGCCGTGAGATGAGAGAAGTAGGAAAAGGTAGAGTTGTAGGTACAGACGCAGCTAATAAAGAAAAAGCCTGTAAAAGTAACGCAGCTGGCTGATGGCTTTCAAGGACTTCGCAACTGCATTCCACTTCACCTCTCTACCAAAATCCCCGGGGAAGTATGTCACCGCAAGGCAAATATTTCACCACCATGTCCTCGGGTACCCCCCTCATACCACCAGAACACTGCCCCCCCCCCAGAATATCTGAACACCCTCAGCATTTGTGAGCATTCCCTATGACAATCACACAAGAGAAAGAGCAGAGGTGACCTCTCAACAAATACACGCCCGACGACCGCCCCCCCCCAGGCAGACCTCTTCCCCAAGCTCTGCCCCATGCAAAGGAGGAAGTAGCTTTACCTTGAAATAAGAATGCTCTGCTGGCGTTGTGCAGCCCAGGCACCTGCGTGACGCCGAGGGTAGTGTTCACGAGGTCAAGCTCAGTGATGATATCCACCTGGAGGTCGGGGTCCATCCCAGAGCCCAGCACTGAAAAGGAACAAAGAGCTGTCTTGGCTTCAAATGCAGACTGCCGGCAGTCACCCGGAACAGAAATCCGGGAGGCCAGCGGTCAGTGCTTGGAGGTGCTCTCTTGCTGGGAGGAAAAGGAAAGCGACTCTTCTCCGTGACCCCGCTGACATTATAGTTTGTCTCTTTTCCCACCCCTACCCCTTATTCGTGACAGATGGATCAACACTTGTCCTACATCCGCAGGGCCCGATATATTTCAGATTCACAATGTATCGTACATTAGAAAGGTAATAGGTAGTATTACATTACCCTCAGCAAAGTCTGAATCAGTACCCCACAATCAAACACGGTATTTCTGGAGCACCGAGTGTAACGCTTTCCTCTAATAGGTTGAACAAACACTATAAATAGAGTCCTATCAGGTGAGCTCAGGGTAAGTGCCGCCGTCAGGAGAGTTAGGAGAACTTCGGGTTTCCGAGCTTTTTCAGATCCGGAGACTGTGGACACAGAACAGCGGCCTTGAGCGTTGTGGCTTCAGAGACTGAAGCAGCAGCGAAATCGGACACCCCCTCACCAGGGGAGACCTCCACAGAGCACTCGCTCCCCATTCATCAGGCACAGACACCTGTGGTAAAGCGGAAGGCCATGGACAGACAGACTGGCCAAAACAGAGGATCCCTGCAACACTGATGTTCATTTCCTTCCAAGGGGATGGACTCCTGCACGGAAACGTAGACGCTCCGCCTACCCTTGTTGGAGACCCTAAGTGCAGAGAAACAGGGACCTGAGTCCCGCTGCCCAGGTAAGAAACGTCAAATATCTACGGCTATCTCAGAACCTTCCGGTGGGGGGGACGGTCTGCAGACTGATACCCTCATGACTGCAGAGTGACTCCCAATTACACACATTCATAAGGCCAGAGCTCACTCTCAGGGCCTGTGTTTAAGCTACTCATAAAGGCTGTGTCTAGCTACACTTAGCATCTCAATAGTGCAATTCTGCTGGCACAGTTGGGAACGTTTTAATCAGCAGCAGCTGTCAACTTTTGTCTAACGGTAATGCAGTCGCAGAGGCGAGACTGGGCCAGCTTGAGCCCAGTTTGTCCCAGAGAGACTGAGTGAAGGTTCATCAGGACATCATGAGCTATTGCAACCCTCATCTGTCCCCGCTCCCTCAGCCCCTACCCCACACATCTGAGAAGGAAATCCACCTGATCCCTAGTCTTCCTGTGAGGAAACAGAGACTGCTGCAGCAATCTGAGCTTCTGCCGACAGAAGGTGGGTCAGCAAAGGGTCTTTGGAGCTGAAGCCTGTCGCTCCCATGGCAGACCAAGGGTTAAATTAAAGGCACAGTGCATACAACTGCCTTCTCAGTTTGTGCCAGGCTTCCCCTTGCCCTCTGCACTAAAGATGAAAGTTTTCCCCTTGCAAACGCAGCAGTTATGAGACCAGTTAACCCAAAGACAACTCTTCCATCCATCCATTCATTCTGCATTCACTCACTTATTCAATACTTTTTCACCAGGTATAACCGAGACTAACTATGAGACACACACATTGGCAGGCACTGGAGAGTCCTCACTGAGCAGGCGTGCCCAGGGCAGGGGGTGAGGAGAGGGCAAGAAATCAACAAGCGGGATCATCTGAGATAGCAGTGAATGCTATGCAGAAAATAAAGCAGAGTGATTATAGGAAACCTATCCGCGTGGAATGCTGAATGTAGCTGAGCTCTGTTCTGAAAGCAGACAGGTGCGTGTTCAGCACACGGGAAGCAAACCCACGGATCGGTTCTCCCATGGGGAACCAGGCCTGCATTGTACCTGGGCTGCTTTGAGACTTGCTTTTGCTAAAACTCCCTCACCCTGAACTGAGGCTGCGAATGTTTACTGCATACCTTTAAAGTAACTTCCTAAAATCTAGGCTAAACCTCCCAAGCGTGGGTATAACCAGTTCAACCACTTTTCCCCTTTACATTTGCAAATGTCCTTTCTCTTTGAAGTGATTAGCAGCATTCTTTCCTTTGTTATCTATAAAAGGTAACCATCTAAAGAGAACCTGTGCATAGTAAATGAGGGCCATCCTTGATGTAATGTACCTGGAATATCAATAAAAGCCTGTCCAGGCAGGGGTCAGGGCCCTCTCTCTTGCTTAGCAAGGGGCCATGCATTCCCTTTTTCTCCAGCGGATTTCTGTAGTCCGTGTGAATTTGTTCATGTTCGTCACAGCCATAGCATAAGCATCCACAACACACGGACCCTGCCCCCCCCCCCCCCCCCGGCAGGCAGAGTCCACATGAAGTAAAGAAACAGCAACTTGCATGGGATTTTAGAAACAATGGTCAGAAAAGGTTCTTCTGAGCCAAAACCTAAATGATGAGAACGGACTAGATGTGGGAAATCTGGGGGAAATGCTTTCCAGGTTTAAAGACAGCAAGTGCAAACCAGGGACAAAGTTGGCGTGTTCAGGGAACAGACGAAGGGCTAGTGTGGCTGGAGCAGAGTGGACTGCGGGAGGGGAGAGTGGTAGAAAAGAGGTCAAAGAGTAGGGCCTGCCTGTGAGCCACAGCGAGGACATAAGGAGACGGTATTGTTCTAACTGCAGCAGGTGTCACGGGAGGCTTTCAGGTGTGTGGTTCAGGGGCAGAGGCATGGGATGTGCTCCGATTTACATTACGATCTCACGAAGTTTCCATCCACCTTCTTGAAGCGGCTCATCCCTCGCACAGACTCGGTTCACAAAGAATGACCGAGTTGTCTACTGTGTGCACAGAAGCACTGAGGTGAGTGGGTGTCTACCAGCCGAGTCACAGCAGCACGAGCCTCCTGTTGAGGCTGCTGATGCTCTTCACCTCATGAGCTCAGGTACCAGAAGTTCTGCAATGTCCTTGAAAAGGCTGGAAAGGAACTAATATTTCAGTTTGATCTATAGCCCCGATTGGTGTGGCTCAGTGGATTATCTATAGCATTCTACACGTGTATGGCAGGAATTAAATCAATGGGACCTCCCTGCTGGCCTCTCTCTGGAAAGGAATTTGGAAAGTGGTCTGGGGAACGGGCCCTTACCTGGACACGAGAAAAAGGAAGCACCCCTGTAGCCCCAGAACCTCGGGTCTAGGGCCCAGTTAAGTAACTGATCAGCCGATGCACAATGACTGCTTCAGGTGCAATGGCCTCAGAGGAACAGGCATATCTGGGGAAAGCACAAGAGGATGCAGGAGGGCATTCAGGCCAAGGAAACTTTCTAAGAGGGCGGTGGGTAGCTGAATTATTGCTCCTCCCATATCCACACCCTCTGCTGTGTGACTTTGCAGTTCCCTCCACAAGAGTGGATACTGCACCCAGCCAAACCTGGCCTAGATCAGCCAACACCAAACCCACTGACAGACATGTGTACCAAAATAAATGTTGTGTTGGCTCCGACCAGGGTGGCTCAGTGGGTTTGGCATCATCCCGCAAACCAAAAGGTCGCCTGTTCAATTCCCAATCAGGGCACATGCCTGGGTTGTGGGCCAGGTGCCCAGCTAGGGGCATGCCAGAAGCAACTGATGTTTCCCTCTTTTTCTCCCTCCTTCTCCTCTCTCTGAAAATAAATAAATAAACAATAAGTAAAGCATTTAAAAAACAAATGTCATTTTAGGTCCCTGAGTTTTTGGTGGCTGGTTATGCACATTTTTGTGGCAACAGCTACCATGCAGGGACCAAAGACCTACTGTGATCGTCATCCATAAGATGCCCAAATTCTCAGACTGGGAGCCTTGCAGCTGGACGAGCCTAAAAGGCCCCAAACAGATTCTGTGGACACAACAGAACACCAGTGCCATGGATCCCCGTCCCCAGCTGAGAACACCTCAACCTCAACCCAGAAACTGTTGTGGGCACAGCACAAAACTAAAGCTCGTTTCAGCCCTATCTCATCCCCCCACTACCTCTGTGCCCTCGGAAAAGTCCCTTCACGTCACCGAGCCTCGGTTCCCTCATCCCTGAAAGGGGGACGAGCACACCGGCCTCGCAGCCCAGTGCGGCTTTAGTGGTCCCTGCGTGAACTTTCCTAGCACACCGGGGATTCACTGCATCTGCCTTTCATAAGACCACCTCTCTACACCATTCCAGCTCCCTGGGCCCCGCCTCCAGTGGAATCACACAAAACGTAAGAGGGCCCCCCCCCCCCCGACCCCGTCCACTCGCCTAACTGACCTAGAAAGCCTCTCACGGTGGCTTTGCTTTGTGAAATCTATATAGGAAATCCATGTTCACTCCCCTACTACAGCCCACAAGTGAAGGGGCTTCCCCAGCTTCAAGATAACTGTATTGCTCTAGCCGCGAAAACATCCCATAAAAACAGGACAAGAGAAATCAGTTATGCTTCCAGACACAGTTTCCTTCCCTTCCCTTCTTGGGCTCTTCAGGATGAAAACACCTTGTGGTCACAGCAGTGCGTGTAAAAGACAGCACCTTGCACACTGCCTGAGGAATCGGAAAACCTATCCATAGACAGCGTTTATATGGCCTCTCCTGAACCTTACGTAGTAGGACTGTTGGTCCCATTAAAAATAATCTTTTTATTGGAATGTTTCTGCGTCTTGTCCAAGCACGGAGCTGCTGCCCTTTCCGAGGAAACTTCATTAGGGGTTTCCTACTTTGGCCCAACTACTCTACAAATGGCTGAAGCTAAGAACTGGAATTAAGCAGAATAAAAAAAGCTTCTGGGGAAGAAATACTTGTTAAAACCTAGAAGACAGCCCTGGCTGGTGTAGCTCAGTGGATTGAGTGCAGGCCTGTGCATCAAAGGGTCGCTGGTTCAATTCCCAGTCAGGGCCCATGCCTGGGTTGCAGGCCGGGTCCCCAGTACAGGGTACAGGAGAAGCAACCACACATTGATGTTTCTCTCCCTCTCTTTCTTCCTCCCTTCCCCTCTTTCTGGAAATAAATGAGTAAAATCTTAAAAAAAAAAAAAAAAAAAAACCTAGAAGACAGAGCATCAGTGTCGCAGAGGCACCTGGGCCCTGGCTCCGGGCCCCACCCTCATCTCCCGAACACCTGCCCCCGCTGCAGCTTGCGGCCAATCCTGAGCCCCACCCAGGGAGGCCACGACCCACTCAGCCCACCCTCGGGTCACAGGCCTAAGCTCCCCAGCAAACTCTCCTGGGTCTGACTCACTTCAAATCTAATCTGGCTCATTGTCCACGCTGGCAGCTGCTTCCCCCTCATCCAGGCAGAGGAATATGATGCTGGACAGATGCTCCAAGACCTCATTTTACAGCAGGATTTCCCAACCACTTGATCAAACCTGGGCCCCTGGACTCCTACAGAAGTCGTTAATACCCCAAAAGCAATATCCTTAAAGGCCTGTTCCAATCAGCCAATATTTCACATAATCACTAGAGTCTGAGGGTTCTGTTCACAGCTCCATTCAGCTCATAGTTAATAAACTGCATAGGTATTTCAAAAACAAAACCTTTCCTTCCCAGCTGGTGGCAGCAAAAGGCATTCACTTGGCCCCTGGGGCTCCCTCCACCCCCTGACTAAAACAAACTGGAAACCCAAAGGAGAGTAATCAAGGACTTTTATACTATTCACACTCCCAAGCCATTGGAGAACACTCATGGACACAATGTGCTATTACTGCCATTATTTTAGCCTTCTAAATTTTCATGATTAGTCACGTACCTGGAAATCCCAGAATCATTTTTCACCCATCAAAAACCAAATGGAAAATGGCACCTCCTACCTCGACTCCACTTTACTCTCTAAAACAAATTCTCTGAACAATGGGCAATTTAAACAGCTTCCTGTGACACTCATCATTGGGTCTTTCCATATGTGACCGCCACTGCACTGCCACGCTGCTTTAATTATCAGATGATACCAATGATGCATTACAGAATTGTACACCTGACGTCTGTATTTGCAACCAGTGTTACCCTCAGCAGATTTAATTTTTTAAAAAGCTTTCCAATTTCTATCTAGATTATCAGCTAAACTGTAAATTCCTGGAAGTCAAGAACCAAGACATCTCTTTGCATAAGCAATCCTGGAAGCCAGCAAGACACTCAACTGTTTGTGGAGCGAATGAATAAATACATGAATGAACCTTCCCTACAACAGAATTTTTTACAAGATGTAAAGGAGCTTGGTGTGGGAAAGGGGGAAAGACAGTGTTCTTAAAGCTCTCCACAAGCAGTGTGCCTTGAGGTGCAGTCCACGGCCATGGGGGGGCACTTTTTGGCCGACTTTTCAAAGGAGTAATGAGAACAGAGGAGTTAGACTTACTCCGTGGTGAGGTGCACTTGAGGTGTGCAATGACCAACTGGAGGCCCCTCCCTTACCTAGTTTCTCTCTCTCTCTCTCTCTCTCTCTCTCTCTCTCTCTCTTTCTCTCTCTCTCTCTCTCCTTCCTCAGTAAGATGCCCACTCGCACTAGATTCTCAGCGCACAGGGCTGCAGCCCACGCTCTGCACTAGCCTGCCTGTCCTGATTTTTCAGGGGCGCGTTTCTCCCAGTTTGTTCTTGGTGTTAAAAGACAAATGCAGCAGGATGGGCCTGAACTCAAGAAACAACTATTCTCCGCGAGACTGAGCCTTGGCATCTCCTAAGCTTTGGCAGTCGGGCTGGAGACAGGGAAAGGATGCAGATTCCTTTGGTCGGTGCAGAAGTCCACACCAGATGCTCCTCCGTTAAGCAAACGGAAACCTGCGGCCAGCTCAGTCCAGGGAAAGAGCCAGCAGGAGTCTTCTAGACGCCCAACTCCAGTATACTCTGGTGGGCTAACTGCCAGAGGGGCGCCTGGGGGCAAGTGGAGGGAACTTTTGAGCCAACCAAGACCAGGCCCCCTCCCCTGCCCTCTCCAGATTAACTTGCTGCCTAGCCTGGAAAGGAGGTTATGCCTCCACCGAAGAAAGATAAGAGCGGTAAGAGAGGAAAAGATGAAGGCACAGGGAATGACTACACACCAACGCTGGGGCGCAAAATCGGCCACGCACACCCAGGCTGGCTGGTGTAGGAATGAAAACTCGCCCCACACCCACCAACCCTCACCGGAGAGCCCAAATTTTGCCAGTTTCCTACTCCACCCCACCCCACCCCCCTTTCCATATCTAGGAGCCTCGTGGATTAGACAGCAGAGAGCAGATCTCCAAACCCCAGGAGGCATGGGGTTAGGGAGGGGGCCGAAGGGAAGCTGAAGGAAGGAGGCGTGCTTAGAGTCCTCACAACTGCGTGTCTGGAGGCAGAACGAAGTGGAGACTTCAGAAATTTATGCCAATTATCCTCCCCCCACCCCCCATCCCCCGCCAACCCGCAATCTGCAATTATATCAAGGGAAAACTGGTGTGGAGCTTGATAAAATTTCCCCAATTGTGTCCACCGTTCCAATTCCCTAAAAACTATGCGCCCAGCCCTCGGGCACAAGGGAATGGAGAGCGGGGGGCAGGATAAAATACTCCTGGAGTTCTCCTGGGGACAGTCAGGAGGGGACGAGAGGAGAGTACGGAAACCCGGGGTTCACCCGCAGCCCTCACCCCGTGCGGCGCCCTCCCAGGCTCCGGCAGCGCCCGCCAGCCGGAAGCGCTCCCTCTGCGGGTGCGACTCCCACGGCTGCCCCTTCTCCGCCCGGCGGGGCGCAGGGAGAGCGGTTCCCAGCGCACCCTCCAAGTTCTGGGGTGTGGAGCTCACGGCCCGCCCTGCGGGAGGTTTCCACCCGGAAGCCAGTTCCAAGCAGCAGGAGGATGCGCGCCCTCGGCCGCGCCCCTCACTCCTGCGTCCTCGAGGCCACGTACCCCTGGAAAGGGGCACTCCTCAGGGGCATCTTCCAGCCTGAGAGTCCCACTTCTCACCCTTTCACCTGGAGCAGGGGAGGGAGATCTGAGGGACCTATCCACGCCGCACCGCCCTTCCCCGGACCAGCAGAGCTCGGCTCCAGGTCTCCCGAAGCTTGTGTGGGCGCAGCGCAGGGGTTCCCCCCTTTCCCTGTATCCTTTCGACCACCCCAGCCGCTCTTACCTGTCCTGGCGGTGCATACACAAAACCATACAACTAAAATCACCTCCATCGGCATCGCTCCCGAGGGTCCCGGCCAAACGGCGCACGCGGAAGCCAGGAGAAAAGAAATGCGCCTGGATCCCGGGGCGCTCAAGGCTCAGAGCCGCCAAACTTGCTAGCGGGCGGCAGGGGAGGTGGCTCCGCAACGCCGGGTGCTGCGCTCAGGGATTGCGCCCAGGAAGGCGGCCCCGGCCGCCCCGCCCCCACCCCGCCCCCCACGGCGGGCGGCGACAGTGCGGGGCTCAGGCCCCAGCCCCAGCTGCGGGGGCGCTAGCCTCGGAACTGGGGCGGAGAACCAGGCTCCGCCACTCCGTCAGGTTGCGCTCTGCTCTGGAATCAGGTTCTCCTCCTCTGCCTGTGAAGCTGCAAGGCGCAGCAGCCCCTGCTACCCCGAGCACCCAAGCTGGGGTCCCGGGACCCGGGCTAAAAGGCAGGAGCTGGACGCTCTAGGTGCCCTCGCTGCTTCACGCGCTCCAGCCCTGGCGAGCTGGCCTCGCAACTGTCGCAGCCTCTGTCTCGGAGCTGCGGTGGGGGCTGCCAAAGTTGCCACAGTTCATCCCGGCCGAGACGAAGAACCGCGGAGCCCTCGCGAGTGGGCTTTTTTCCAGGGAGAACCCTGACCCAGAAGGTGCCAGGGGGCGCGCCCAGCCCCTCCCAGGAAAACAATTAGTCGGAATTTGCTCTGGCAACTGGGTGGGGAGGAGCGCATAGGGACCTGCGGGGAACAATGGCTGAGACCCGGCTCACCACCTGTACCTTCTGTCTGCTCTCTCCCGAGGCCCTTCTGACCGGAGACGCCTACGGGGGGTGGGCAGGGAGAGGGCGCTGAGGCAACGGATGCATCTAAAAGGTCCCCGAGCTGGAGCGAGCTACGGTGGGTTCTGGGGAACCTATCTGCAAACCTTCTGGTTCTGCAGGACAAATGCTGCCACATAGGGGAAATTCCTAATCATTTTTTTCCCTTGGTTGACTTTCTTGATGGTTTTGTCAAAAGCCCTATTCTGCTTACATAGTCACATTTTGGGCTCTCCCACGGTTCCTCTGGGACCCTGCCCCTATACCCACTCCATTCCCTAGAGAGAAAAGCTGGGCCTTTGCTTTTCACCCGTGGCCAGTGACAGAAGTCCTCCTGCTTCTCTATGATCTCCTTCCAGACCCCGGCCTTCCCAGTGAAGACGTCCTGGGTTGTTTCACTTGTATCCAGGACCACAATTTATAACTAGATGCAAAGTCATGAAATCGGGCAACAGAACCTCTGATTGATACCAAATGAGCCCCGCATGATTGAAAGCCCCCCAGCTTGCTCTCACTGGGCCACTCTGTCTGAGAGCCCACAACACCCCTTTAATACTCTCAACACGGGGGGCCCAGAGGCAGAGGGGAAACTTGTCCCAACAGCCCTCCCTCATTTCCTGGGAACCAATTCCAAACTTCCAGAATCCACTTCACTACTAAGGATCTGCCGGAGCCACCTCTTGCACCCCCTCTCACCCTGCACATTCCAGACCCCTTCACAACCATGACCCCCAGGGGTCCCCATGGGAAGTCACCACACCAGCAGCACTGCTTCTTAAGAGGTTTTATCTACGCGTTCTTCTGATCTCTGCCCTATTTCCTGGATATCTATCTCCGTGTGCACGCCCCTGTCCCGCTTGACCCTTGATGTGGCGTCCTTGGGCAGAGGGGAAAGAAAGGACATGCAGGTAAATTCCGGCTCCCGTTGGCTGAGGCCGGAGCAGGGAAGGCAACAAAGAAGCATGCCGCCCACTCCAGAAGTTGGGCTGAGAGAGGAAGAGGCACGCTGATGTCAAGATAGAAATGGTTCTCCAGGTCTTCTGGGACTCAGCTCAAGCCTGGAGGGGATCTGTCTGCCTAGACGCTGTGTTTCCATTACAGAGTGGATGCTTTTTTCCAGGCACTTTCCTGGAGAGTGTGACATGTAGAGCTAACATTAAAACCACACACCTTGAGGAAAACTGAATGCTTCAAGTTTAGGTAGGCCTTCTGTAGGGTGTTGGCTGTGAGAGGCATGCCCCTCGGCTGTGGTTTTAACTTTACCTCAGCAAGAGCCAGCTTTAGTCACTTTGAACTGTTGTTTGAAAGGCCTTTTTATTGACCTCAGCAATTCCAGAACCCCTAGAAGTCCCAGTGACCCCATCAATGGGAAAGTGTGGTCTGGGGCAGGCCTTCGGAGCTTTATCTTCAAGTCTCTGCATAATGAGTTGGTCCTGTTGGATGGGGCTTTTTGCGTGCTCCATTAAAAAATAAACCAAGACATATGTCCTGTCAAAGATTTGCAGCATCGCACCCATTAACAGCAGCAAGAGTTCATCTCAACAAGGTCGTAAATCTTCCTAGATAACAAAATACTTCGATCTCCTCCTATATAAGAATGTTTCTCCAGTAGGGCTTTAAATGTGTCAACCTGTTAGGCTAAGGTCACCTTCATAGAACTGACCCGACAAATCTCTGCAACGGCAATGAAGGGACTGCGTGACTTTGCACTCAGTGCGGGGACAGTATATGGGGACCCGTGCTCGGTGGGCACAGCAGTGAGACTTGGTTTGCCCAATGTCGTACCCCATGTCTGCCCTGGCCTCCATCCTCGGTGTTTCCGGGAGCCTGGAGCTTCCTTTGATCATGCTTTTGTCTTTCCCAAGCGTTAACTGTTGGAGAGCCCAGGGCTCAGCGTCCCCTTCTCTTCTGGCCACACTTACTCCTGCATCTTCTCAACCAGACTCACAGCTTCAACTACTAGCCGTGTGGATGGTTCTCAAACCTGTATCTCCAGCCCAGCCTCTCCTCGGCCCCCCAGGCTCACAGCTCTTTCTTAGACGTCTTAAATGTAATATGGCCACATCATCAAAACTAAAAACATTTGTACTTCAGCCGGGGCTGGCGTGCTCAGCTGGTTGGAGCATCCTCTTGTACAGTAGAAGGTCACAGGTTCGATTCCCAGCCAGGGCACATCCCTGGGCTGCGGGTTCAGTTTCTGGTTGGGGCCTGTGTGAGGGGAAGCCGACCGATGTTTCTCTCTCATGCCGATGTTTCTCTCTCTCACTCAAATCAATAAACATTTAAAAAAAAAAAACATTTATACTACAAAGGACACCATAGGAAGTGAAAAGACAACCACAGAATGGAAAAAAATTGTGCAAGTCATATACCTAATTGAGACTTGTATTTATTAAAAACTATTATAACTCAATAATAAAAGACAAATAGCCCAATTTAAAAATGGGCAAAGGCTCTGCGTAGACATTTCTACAAAAAACAGATGTACAAACAGCCAATAAACACATGAGAAGATGCTCAACGTCACTAGCCTTCTGGGAAATGCAGGTCAAAACCACAGTGAGATATCCCTTCACACCCACTAGGGCGGCTAAAATCAAAAAGACATCATAAGTGCTGACAAGGAGGGGAGAATTCAGACCCCTCGTGAACTGCTGGGGGGACAGGAAATGGTCCTTCAGTTAAACAAAGTTACCATGTCACCCAGCAATTCCGCTCCTGGGTCTGTCCGTACAGGAGAAAATGAAAACATAGGTCTACACGCTAAGTTGCACACAAATGGTCAGAGGAGCACTGTTCATAGTAGTCAAAACGGGAAAACAGCCCAAGTGTCCATCCACTGGTGAGCCCACAAATGAAGCGTGGTGTGTTCGTACCATAGACTGTTGTTCAGTGAAAAAGAGAAATGAGGTGCTGACACCTGCTACAACATAGATGAACCTTGCACACATCGTGCTAAGTGACAGAAGCAGGTCACAAAGGACCACATGATACTGTAGGATTGCATTTACATGGACAGAACGGGCAACCCTATCGCGACAGAAAGTGGTTGCCCAAGCCTGGGAGGCAGGCAGGTTTAGCAGGCGGCTGCTAAGGAGTGCAGGGTTTATGTGGGGGGTAATGAAGATGCTCTAACATAGATCACGATGATGGACACAAAACCCACAGACAGTCGTAACTTACCAAAAGCCGCTGAATCCTGCACTTTAAATGGATGAACTTTATGGAGTGTGAGTTGTATCTCAATAAAGCTTTTTCCAAAACTTCTTCAATGATCGTGAAAAAAAATATGACTAAATGAGGACTTTTGAATTTTTCCTCTTCCAAACTCTCTTCTAAGGAGCCCTGGCTGGTGTGGCTCAGTGGATTGAGGACCGGCCTGTGCACCAAAAGGTCACCGGTTTGATTCCCAGTCAGGGCACATGCCTGGGCTGCAGGCAAGGTGCCCAGTAGGAGGGGCACGCAAGAGGCAACCACACATTGATGTTTCTCTCTCTCTTCCTCCGTTCCCCTCTGTCTAAAAACAAATAACTTAAAAAAATAAAGGAAAATAACTCTCTCCTAAGAGGAGGGCACTGGGCTTCGGTGGGTTCTCCAACCAAATAAGCCAAGGTCATCGTTGACTTGTTTTCCTAATACCCCCTGTCTAATCCCAAATCAATTACCTCCCACCAGCCCCCACTACTCCCGCCTTCCTCCAACCTATCAATGGGCTGCTGCCCCTAGACACCCCTTGTTCTCTCTGCCTCTACTCTTGCCCTTGACAATTTATTCACACACACACCACCACCACCCAGTGCTCACAGTCTCCATTTTAAAACATGTATCAGATCACGTTCCCTTGCTCAAAATTCCTTCTGCACATTTCCATCATATTTGCAAAAAATCCAAACATCCTACAAGGCCTTTGCCCACCTTCCCACAATTCACTCTCTCCCTTGCTCACCCCAGATCAGACTTCTTGTTAATCCTCAAACATTCCAAGTTCATACCATCCTCACAATCTTTACACTTGTTGTTTCCTCTGCCTGGAACATTCTTTCCATCCTCTTTGTATGGTGCACTTTTTACATGACTCAAATTTTGCTCAAATGTCAGCTCCTCAGGGAGACTCTGCCTAAAGAAGCTTCTCACTTCACACCCGTCATTCTCCGTCTGTCCCCTCACCCAGCTTTATTTTTTTTATCATGCTACGAGTATCTGAAATAATGATTTACTTATGGTTGACATTTATTCTCTCTTTCCCAACACAATGTAAGCTTCACAAGACTAGGATTTTCATCATTCTTGCTCACCGCTGTGTCTCTCCACCAAGAACAGTACCTGGCACATTTTAGGAGCTCACTACACGTTTACTGAATGAATCACAGCCCACCCTCCCAGGAAGCAGCATGGAGAACAGACACTTCTCATTGGCCTTCACCAAGAGTCAGACTGCCCCATGTCACTGGTCCCCAGAGCTGCTCCACTGCCGACTCTACACGGGCCAGCAAGTCCCCCAGAGGAAAAGAAAGAAAAACTTCGTAGGATCTAAACTGAATTCACAAGCTTGAGGCAGTTCTAAGGCCAAACAGCCTTTCAATACTTTCACGATCTAGACATGGAACAAATATCCTTGAAAAGCCGTAGCAGGTGGAGGCAGGGAATGGGAGGATAGTGCTGTTATGGATCAGACTGTGCCTCCCCCGCCAAAAAAATATATGTTGAAGTCTTAACCCCAGGACGTTACTTGAAAATTGACTCTTTGCAGATGTAATCAAGCTAAGATAAGGTCATTAGTAGATGTTAATTTCAATACGACTGGTGTCCTTTAAGAGGAGGAAAATAGCACATGAAGAAAGAGAGACAAAGAGAACACCACGTGACCACTAAGGCAGCCGTTGCAGTGCCGCAGCTGCAAGCCAAGGGGTGCCTGGGCCACCAGAAGCTGCAAGAGGTCAGAAAGGACCCCTCCCTAGAGGCTTCAGAGGGCACATGGCCCTGCCGACACTTCGATTTCAGACGCTCAATCTCCAGAACTGAGAGACGAACCTTCTGCTGTGCTGAGCCTTCCACTTTGTGGTGCTTTGTCCTGGCAGCTCTAGGAGACTCACGAAAGCACAGATTTGCTGGCAGAGCCCAGGGAAGTGCAGAAACACCCAAGTTTCCTTCACAAACATAGCGGCCCCAGTGCTTTTGGAACCCTGCAAGCCTGGCCTGGGTGGGAATTTTCATTGCCTGAAACAGACATGCAATCATAAAGAGGGGTTGAATGAACGTATCTGAGCATGTCCCTCTGTTTCTATGTGAATGTATGAGTGCTACGTAAAAAATGTATTCTCTACTGCAATGACTATAATCAACTTCAGTGACATCCAAATTAGAGGGACCCGTATTTTCCTAAGTAAACTATTGTCCTTCTGTCTTGTAGCTTCAAACCCTTTGAACAACAAAGGTTGGTATAAATATGTAGGAAGGTAAAAGAGGAAAGATAAAGAGATAAAGAGGTAGACGTATAAATAAAGGCATCTCACAATGCTTTGGATGAAACGCCCCTAACCCATAGCGCCAGGAATCTCAGGTGAGTTTCGAGTCTCTGATGACAAGAACCAAGGCGCACACGTCCCCAGGCTCTGTGAAGTGTCGTGTGAGCACCTGTTGTCCGCCGCTGCAGACCAGGGAAAAGCAGACATACTGCCCTCAGACAGGCCAAGCGGGCCTCAGCCCACCCTGGTCACAATGACAACAGCCCCATTTACTATGTGTAACTGTGTGTGGTTCTACTCTAAGAGCTTCCCGTGGATTTGTTCCTCAAAACCTCCCAGCTACATAGGTGGGATTTTTATGCCTATTGTACAGATTTGGAAACGGAACCATTTGCCAAACAGGTGGCTGGACCAAGCCTTGGACCCAGGCACAGTCTGTGCCCTGAACTGTTAAGCTCTGTTGCTTCTCCTGGGACTAAGCCTGTGAATCGAGTCTCTGTGCTGAGGTCTGTGGGAGCCCAGTATGGAGCAGCCCTGTCCCCTGCATGAGTTCTGACCAATTGAAAAATAAGAGTTAGCAGGAGGCCCAACCTCACCTTTATGAACACAGACACAGGGTTGGAGGAGCATGGCCTAGCGTGAAACCAAAAGGGAGCCACCTGCCCTCCCTCCAGGCGGGACCTCGGCACAGCCACCTGCTCCGCTGCTCTGGATGGAGAGAGACGATGAAAGAGAACTCACTGAGAAATAAGGAATAATGGCTGCCTCCCTCTTCTATAAGGAGTGAAGAGACTAGGGAGTGTGGTAATAGGTCAAGAGTGTTTAAGGAAAATCCCTCACCATGGAAACCGAAAGTGTGGGGAAGAGATGATCGCCTTGGTCAGCTCTGAAACTCTCCTCCACAAAGACTCCTTCTATCGCCCAGTGGCACCGGGTGGCCCACATAGCACGCACCCAGCCTTTCTTCCCAGGGCTTAAAATGATCCTTTGTTTCTAGGAAAAGTCCCACGTGCTCAACAGTGTTATCATCACACTGCAGGAAAACTAGGAGGAAGGCATCCTTTCGTACTTACTCACTCTGAGTCGGGGAGGATGGAGCATTCCTCATTCGAGTACAGCGTCTGTGACCAGGCATGTTGACCCAAGGTGATGAATATTCTTTGGGTGAATTTCAGGACAGGGAGAGTCTGCTCTAGTTACTTTAGGCACCAACCGATCACACCCATTCATGACACTGGCTCGGCCCATCCACACAAAACAGAAACAGGCATTTCCGATGCTTTCAGACTACTTTCCAGAGTCATGGCCCACAAAAATTTTCCTCACCAACAAAGTGACATTACACTCTCCCACATTTTTCAGCAGTTCCCCGGGTCTCCTTCTAGTCATCCCAGTTCATTTTATCACTTGTATGAGTAAGGATTCTATATGGCTTCATATAACAGAAAAACCCCTAAACAACAACTTAAATAAGATATGTTTAATACTGTCTCAGGTAAAAAGAATTCTAGAGTTGGGTAGTCCAGGCTTAATTTGGTGACTCTATGAAGTCTTCAGGCAGCCAGGCTCCTTCCAGATCTCTGGTCCCTAGAATATAGTTCTTGTCCTCATGGTTCAAGATGGCTGCTGGTACTCCAGCCATTACATCCACATTCCAGACAGCAAATGTGGAAGAGAATGACAAGGAGGAGGAGAACATGCCTAGGAGTCCCATGGACCATGTCCACTTTGAGCAGAACCTAGTCACATGGCCATTCCCTACATATCTGTTAGTTACTGATGCATTAAAAATATACCACAAAATTTCAGTGGCCTGTAACTAAGCCTTTATTCTCACATAGCTGCAGGGTGGCTAGGGTTCAGCTCCATCCAGGCTATCCTCAGCCGGGCACTTCCACATCAGGCTAGAGTGGCTGAGCTGATTCCACTTCTCAAAGCAGGTCTGTGGGCCATTTGAGTGACTCTGTCGCACTTGTCTTTCATCTTCCTTGGACCAGGGAGCTAGCCAGGACAAGCTCTTCTCACGGCACAAAGAGGCATAAAGGAGCAAGTAGGAATAGGCCAGGTCTGCTAAGATCTAAACTCAAAACTGTCACACTGTCAGTTAAGTCATGGGGCAAGAAGTTCAGTCCACCCACAAGGAGAATGGAGCCCAGGTGAGATTTGGGGTGAAGAAGGGGTGTCCACCTAGCATACCTGGCGGCAAGGAACTGGGAAGTGTCTCATTTTGGCTCGGCGACAAGCCTCACTAAAGTCAGATGTTACTAAAGAAGGGGGGAACAGAAACTCGGAGAAATTCAGCCTCTGCAACACACCCTGCTTGCAAAATGCCAATACTGGCCTTGGGCAAGTCCCTCGTAATTCTTCCCTCCCCCTGGGGGTGTAGAACTGTGAAGCCCTCACGCAAGGCAAGAAAGGAGGGAGAATACACATCATCAAGAAAGGCACCGGCCTGCGCTCAGCAGCGCTCTCCGCTTTTGAGCAGGCGGGACAGTGATTTCTTTTTAACGTGGTCTGTCTCAAAGCTCTTGGCCCAGAAAGAGCAAATTCACGCAATTTTAAAGGTGGGGACCAGGGCCCTCCCTCCCTGCGCATGTGTCCCCAACCCCAGCAGGGGATGCAGATGCCAGGCAGTCTGGAAGCCAATGTGCAGACTGGGCATCTCTCGGAAATGACCACAGAATCCCTCGGCCTCTGCTTTCTGAGAGGACAAAGGAGGGGAACCAAGTGACGGGATGAAAACGTCCAGGCCGAGGCCCTAGAGTCCACCTGCCCCAGTACCTCCTCTGGACACTGAGACTCCGCCAAGATGCAGAAACTAATAGACAGCCCCTGGCAGGACCATGCTCCAACCTCACCGCAGTGCCCTTTCATATCAGCTGGTGTCGCCTCCGGGCCGACTGCTTGAATTCTAAATCTGACCCTGGTGGTCCCAGTCACATGAGCCAGAAAAGAGATTACCTGCTAAAGGAGCCCTGTATTTCTAGATTTATGACCCGGTGTCCTGGAATTCACGTCTAACATCTTGAAAAGGCTGGTGTCTTGCACGATCAAGCCAGTGTCTTCGCCTCAAGTCCCTCCGTGCCATTCTGTGACCAGGTGAGCACCCCAAAGGCACACATCTGGTGATAAGCACCCAATATCTGCAGCACTGTGACCTTTGCACATACAGATTTCTGTTTGATCCTCATAGCAACTCTGTGAAGTGGGGGTAAGTGTTCTACCTTTAGAAATAAGAAAACAGAGACTGCATTAATAAGAAAAAGAGCTGGGACCCGAACCCAGGACACAGCTTCGTCTCTGGCATGCTGGCTGCCTCCCCCCAGGAAATCCCTCTCCACTACTCAGCAACCTGCCTTGGTTCCCTGTGGCCTGCAGGCAGCATCTAAACCGTCTCTGTTGACATCAAAGGCCTTTGACGGTCAAGTTCTAAACTACAGTGTCAGCCTTCGTTCCCACTTCCCACAAGCACACACCCCACTTTCCAGTCATGCCCATCGCTCTTCTTAGGAAGGCCCGTCTTGCCCCCACGCCAACACTTATTGGTTTTCATCCTCCTGGAAAGCTTGTCCCATGACCACAACCCTCCCCATGTCCCTATCTCCAGAAATCCTGTCTAATCCTCTCAGTTAGACGCGATGTCCCCCTCTGCACCCCCTCGGCATCCCACACTTAGGACAAGTATGTTCTGGTCCTGGTCCTCCTGGGCTCTCGGTGGCCTTCCCACCATACATGACAGCAATGCATGTGCCTGTCTGAAAACCCCACTCACGCCAAATAACCTGGAGGGAGCGTCCGCGCCTCACTCATGTTTTTCTTCCACAACACACGGCTCTGTTCGTTGTATAGAGCCGACACTCACTGTGGGCTCATTCGACCTAAAAAATGCATTTACTGAGTATCTACCATGTGTCACAAACTGTTAGGTCCTAAGAAACACATGAATAGTTGAGGCACTGAGTACAGCATGAGCATGAATAAATGAGTCGATCGATAAATGACGAAATGTGATTCTGCTGGTCTACACTGTACTCCAGTCCTTTTTCCCTCTTACCCCTGCACGTGTCTGAAGAGGTTTCCTGGAAAATGGAATAGAACTGGGTTAAATCTCTTGCAGTTTCAAAATTCTCATAAACTTAGATTGCACAAAAAGGCAAGAAAGGAGCGCCTCAAACCACACATGGTCTCTGTTTTGCAGAGAAGAGGGTACAAATCAGAGGAGTGAAGCCAATTTTTGTAAAGCTGAGCTACTTTAAAGTTTCCTGGAGGAGCTTCCTGTCGTCAAGATCCCCCGGGTGACTCTTTCAGACAGCAATTACTCAGCCTCCACACACACGTCTTTGTAAGTCCAGTTCCCACAGCACAGAATGTTGTAGGAGAATTCGTGTATCAGAGACGCTGGAATAAATGACCTCGGATTTCTGTGCAACTGTGAGATTCCGAATCTCGGGTTCCAGGAGGGCTGTCTGGGAAGAAGGAGGGCGGAAGCCTGAACAAATGAAGAGAAGAATCAAAGGCAGCAGGTGTCAGCTCAGTAGGAAAACAGCTGCCAAGTCCAGGGGGAGGCATCACTGCCAAACAAAGGAGAACGGGATGAAAGATTGGACAGCGGAAGCCAGGGGAGCTGCCCGAACAAACTCTGCAGCAGCCCCTTCTGGGCTGACCCCACACCCCTGAGTAGGTCGGTCCTGCCATCGGTGTGTGAGCTCAAAGCTCCCCACGTTTTGTCATCATCCCCAGTTAGGAAAGGACCATTTAAAAGGGGTATAAAAACACCACACGGGATGTCAAGTACAGCACGGGGAACACAGCCAATATGGCACTAACTATGCGTGGGGCCAGGTGGGCACTAGACTCATCGGGCGGTCACTTTGTGTGTCACATCAATGTCTAATCATTCTGCTGTACACCTGAAACTAGTATAACATTAACTGTCAGCTGTAATTGAATTAAAATAATAAAAAACATCAACAGACAAGGATATGAGCAGAAACACACACACACACACACAGCATTTTGAAGTGCGACTCCATGATATCTGGGATCTACTTGGACAGACGCCAAAGAAACAAAGCCTCAGTTCAGCACAGGGAGAGGGACGAGAGAGAACAAACGTGGACAGGCGTGGGTAACCGACTAATAGGGACACGGGTGTTCATTAGCCTGTGTGCTCCCCTTGCATACGTGCTTGAGAATTTTCCAAAACAAACTTAAAAGAACATACAACTGAGGAAAGGGGTCTCAGGAAGGAATCCAAAGATGATGAGCCAGCTCTGAACTCTGGTCCCACGAAGCAACCTTCTGCCTCTTGCAATGTAAGGTCTTAGGCAGAGCCTGGTATTTGCCGCTCAGTCTGCCCGCCGCAGCGCAGTGTGATGGGCAAGCCTCAGCGTGTATGGAAGTCTTGTTTCCACAGGATGGACACATATGCTCTTGGCAGGTCATGATCCCCAATTAGGAAAGGACTATTAATCCATCAGTCTGGGTGGGCATTTCTTTTCCCACCAAAGGTGGCCCAGCTCGCCCTACTGACACGAAAGTGGAAGAAGGAGGAGGGGCCATGAGTGTGCTATGTTCCTTGAAGAAAGCAGAGTCAAGCTTCAGGACTGCCATGGCGAGACGGGAATGCCCAGCCACCAGTCCCTGTCTACACTGGACACCGGAGCTCAAGGCCCACCTCTGGGCAGGAAACTCGGGGCCCCGCCAGCTTACAAGGGGAGAGAGAGCATTTACTGGAATGTATGTTTGCTTAATACGAGTAGTCTGACCACTCGACCTGAGTTCCTTGAGATCTGGGACTGCGTTACTTTGAACTCCATCTTGCCTGGGGCCTAACTCGGTGCAGGAACTGCGTACATGTTCGCTGCAGTGAAGTGGAATTGAAGGCTGACACCAGGATCGTTAACACGCACCCAAGGATTTCACTTGCCCGCTGCCTCTGCTCGGATCCACGCAGATTCTCTCCCTCCCTCTCTGTCCTTCCCTGCAAGGGGCAATTAATAATTCAGCAAACAATCGTGTATCCGGATGGCTAAGAACATAACAATTTAATTAATATCCGTCTCTTTAGCAGTGCGGGTCCCACGGACCCGGGAGGGCAGCTCTCCGTTTCTGTCCCAGGCTTCTCCCAGCAAAAATGATCAACCCAAGAGGTCCCTGAAGGCCGTGTTACGAAAGGAAGGACATGGGTAAAGGGTCTGTAACAGACACAGTCCTGTGATCATCATGTTTTAAACACGGACATTTATTTAGGGTTTTATGAACTCACACATTATTGGGATAAATTCTAATTTATCCAGTATATAATAAGCAAATATATAATACAATAAATTGCATTTGTATACATAAATACAAACTTTGAGGTAGGGCCTCAAGAATAATGACCTCTTAAATGAATAATACACAGTATCTAATATGTGCTCTCTAAGATATATATCTATGATGCATCATTTGTAACATAATATATTTTCTTTGTGTACAGTTAATGAAAAAATATAAGGACCTGATTAGGGAACATATCTTTATTCAGAGGCAACAGAACCACACAAGATGCCTACATTTAGGACATCAGCCAAGTACACAATTTAAGAATAAACCCATCCCACGATAGGTCCATAATAAAGTGCAAAAAAAGACCCCAAAATGAGACACAATAGTTCCTAGTCAATTACTAAGTATCGTCCTAACAATAAAATACACCTATAAGGCAAGTGGTTACCTGAAGATGTATTTAATCCGGCAGGCAAAGCCAACCACTGCTCGCTTTTCAGAGGTGATCGGTGCCCCGTCTGAGAACACTTTCTCTTTGGCTGCAGGCTGCTCGGAGGTGGCCGAGCAGGGGCCACAGTGCAGAACTACTCAGTCTTTCTGTGCAGTTGAAGCAAAATTTGGGAAAGACAGGAAGCCTCACTTTTACAGATCCGAGGGCCACTTTGGGGAGAAATTAGTACCAGGATTAAATCAGCCAAAACTTTGCTCCCGGCCTGGAAGTTTTCTGCATGATACCCAGCGTGAAACAGGAGAAATGCTCTCTCTCACTGACCCTGAACTTTCTTCCCCTGCGAGACAACCTGCCACACGGCATGCTCTCACTCAAGTCATCTGCCTCAAAGAAGTGTGTTACAAACCCAGACCCAGGTGTGACAGCAGTGGTGTGATCTTGCCATCACACGCACGTTAAGCAATAATTATTGTGCAAGTCTCTGGGAAGAAGATGGTGACAGGTGGCCAAGGGGATACACAGGAAAGAAAAACCTTAATTGTAGGCATGGGAAAACCATGCTGACAGGGGAAGGCTGCCAGGGAGCACTCAGGCACGTGTAGATAACAGAATAAGGACTTCGAGGAAAACTCCACTCCAAAGCAACATCAGCATATAGACAACCCAAGACTTACATCAATTTAACAGCCATGGTGTTAAATGTCTTTTTAAAGCGCCGCTCACCGAAACACAAGTTGATTACATTTCTTGCACATTAAAAACACATTGGAAATTTCAAAGATGTTGAGGTCATTGATTTGCCTTGACCACAGATTTCATGCAATAAATAAAAGGAAAAGAAAAAAAGACCAGTTGGACACATTTACACACGACAAACACATAGCCCTAAAGACTAAGTTACTAACACGCTAAACAAAGATTTGCGTAAGAAGCCACAACACCAATAGTTAAGAAATATACATTTTTTTCTCCTTTAAGAATATTACAGGGTTACTGTTTTTAACATATGGCTTTTTTTTTTTTAAACTCAGATGGGCTTCTGGCATTTGTTGGTGTTAGGAAACAATCTCACAAGTGAAAAACACCCCACATTCTGCTTGGTGGACCAGTGAACGTCTGTCCTTGGCAGCTCGGGTTCTCCTCCGTTTTTGGGGGAGCGCTCAGTGTCAGTTTGTGACAATGCTGTCCGTGCTCTGCTTGTCCATTCATTGAACACAGCACGGGAACATCCGCCCGGCCACACGCATCGCACGGCTCCCAGGGTCCCAGCCAAGTCTACAGGAGGATAGGTTCCCCATGACGGCAAAGAGCTCAGATACGAACACATCTCTGGCAAAGAGAGCCTCAACGTTGAATGTGACTACAGAAATGGGCAAAACTAAATTTACAAGGTGACTGTTTCCAGACAAGTTCAGAACCTTTCACCTCTAAGGAAATGAATGTAAAATTTGAAAATTGTAGAGAAAGGAAAAAATTCCAGCTGCTCGAGGACCAGCGGCTGGGTGCTAACTGGGCAACCCGTAATGAACAGCAGTGCGGCTGTTTCCAGCCGCAGGACCCACTGGCTGGTGAGGAGGTCCTCGTTCTCACCATGAAGCTAACTTTCAGTTTGCACAAAATGAATCTGGCAGCCTCTGCAGGATTTCCCCCCTTCTTTTAACCACGACAGCCACAATGAGCAGAAACTGGGTTGGCATCCAGCATCAGACTCAAGCTTTAGCCAAAAAGTGAGAGAAAAACCGCTCACCCTAACACAAACATGCAGCTCCCGTGAAGAATGCTAACGTGTTTCAGCTCCTTCCACCAACTTCAAGTTGGGAAGGCTGCAGACGGTATCCAAGCCCGTTACTGCCCCGCCTCTCCCACTGCACCAGGCGTCCATGGCAGAGGCTAACTTTTGGTGCCCCTGTGTGAGGTCAACCGCACAGCGAGGGCTTCTCGGCGATGTGGCTTTCCTGTGGACGTCTGAGTTCATGGCAGACAGGTCACTGTGGGAAACCCAGGGGCCAGTGAGGCCACAGCTGAGCTTCCTACAGGTAAGTCTAAGGGACGCTCAGGGTTTAGTTTCTGTGGTGGATTCTAGTAGGTTCTAGTTTTGGGAGCAAGGCAGAAAAAGAGATCAAGGAGGGGGAGGAACCAACACGCACTGCAGGCAAAAGGGATGAAAACCTAAGGTTCAAACCCATCTCTGTTTCCTTCCCTAAAAGTTTCCACAGGCCGCTCTTGAAAACTGGAAGTTCACATAGGTATTGGCAAATGGCAATGATATTTGCCCTAGAAAAGGGAAAGCTCAGTAAAATGAATGGAGACTTTTTTTTTAACAAATGAAGTCATTTTTAAACAAATGTTACATTAAGGTCTGTTGTTGGGTTTCATTGCTGCTGAACAGGACGAAAACATCACGTCAATATACAAGATTTGAACTGGAAGCATTGCCTAAGACCATGTAGTATGAAGACAAAGAAAAAAATGATTGAAAAAAAAGAGAAAGATATTCAAAGGGTCTCCCCTAAAGGAAACAACTTGAAGTTTAGACAGCATTACCACGGGAAATGGAAACCCAGACTACACGACTACAAACCCGCTCTCTCTAGAGCGGTTCAGTAGATATTTATACGAACAGAAAACACCATCAGGAGCACACACGACAAGAACACAGATCACACTCGAAAAACCGCACCTATGCACGTTTGGGACACAAGAAGGTAAACGAAGGTGGCCTGTGCAGGTGAGGGCCTCGCCGACCTCTGCGGACGTGACTCGCTCTCACTAGAGAGCGGTTATGAGTGCCGTGGATTGGGAACCCTTAAAACTGAACTGGCTACATGTGGTCCTAAAAGCTATCGTCTTCATTGGCTCACTCACTACTTACCTAAGCTGCACTCGTCAGAAATTTCTGTGAACGCCGTGACCTAAAATGCTCTATCAGCACAGTGAGTGTGATAGTTCTTTTCTACCAAACTCTCCATTTCCTTGATTTCTCTATGACCACAAGCGGCACTGACTATACGTGAAAAAGTTCAGAGTAACAATTGAGAAGTTATCTGTCTTTTAAGAGTTTGTGTCTTATATATATAATACAGAGACAGAACCAGGGGAAGGCTCATTTTCCCGGAGGTTGGAAGGCCAGGTATCTGCAGGTTACAGGAAGACACCTAGAAAATGAGAAGTGCAGGGTCCTGTCCTTGAACCATGGCACTAAACATCATGTGGAAACTGGAGTGGCGTCTCCGGCCACACGGCCCTGAACGCACCCAATCTCGTCTGATCTCGGAAGCGAAGTGGGGTCAGGCCCGGTTAGCACTTGGATGGGAAACTGGAATGGAGCTCTACTAGGAACGTAGGAAAAATTAGGCACAAATTATAGGATGGCTCCTTGTGTGGAGGTGGAGGAAATGACCCAAAGAACTCACAAATATGGTTATTTTTGTTTAAAGACAACTGAGGGAAGAGGACCAACTCTTCATCGAGACCCGCAGTATCCAGAACCAGGTATCTGAGCGTCCTCGGCCCACCTGAGACAACTGGTCCAAACGAAGGGAGCATTACTGGTGGTGAATCATTCCGGCGGCATCCACGTGCACTGGCCTCGTCTTACTCTGAAACATTCCCTGACCACCACTGACCCTCCGAGTGGACCCTGTCCTGATCTTTCTTTGTCTGAACGAGAGCACCACTTTGTGGGCTCAGCTCCACGGCACCGCGGGGCCCAGATGAACAGTCCCGTGATTCTGCCAGTCAGTACATGCCTCACGGGCACCGCCAGGGACAACGCACAGGGGACGTTTCTGTTGAACCGCATCACACATACACACTGTGACGTCACTGGAAAGCACTCCCCTAGATGGTCCGCTCCCATGGGGTAAAGCGCGTGCTCAGGGGACCAACCCTACTGGAAACTGACACCATGGACACAGGCAAAGAGCGCTCAGCGCTTCAGGTGGTCTGTCTAGCTCTTCACTACAGCATGCGACACTATGTCCTACGTTACCACTCTCATGCACAGATATGAACCAAGATGTGGAGAGAAAGAAGAGAAATGGGAAGAAAGCTGGGGAAAACGGGGAGGCCGGGCGGAGAAAGGAGATTGAGTCTGGGCCCTCCCAGGCCACCAGACTAGCACTGGGTGCCCAGTTCCAAATCCTTCACTGGCAGTTTGAGTCCCAGGGAGGAGGTTCCCAGGGGGTCGATCATGTTCTTGTACCGCTCCCCACGGTGCTTAGCTAAGAACGGGCCCCAGTCCGGCTGCGGCGAACACACCAACTTTAGCCTCTGCAAAGAAGCCAAAGACACACAGGGTCACAGAAGTAGCGTACCTTCTTCCCCAAGGCACCTCCACCCCCCTCCCCATCCCCAAACTGTGCACAACCACAGTTGCCAGAATGCCCCCTTCAGCCAAGAGGCCCCCCACCGGGAGAAGCAGTTAGGAAGATCAGCCGTTAATTACCCAGGCCACAGATGCATTAAAGAGGAGACTGAGTTTGGTTCACTTGAAATTATTTATATATCACCCTGCAAGCAATATTACAGTAGCTCAGGGTGTGCCTTGCACAAGATTAATAGAGGGTAAAGGACTCAGATTTTAATTACACATTTTCTCCCCTCCAGATGAAGGGATTCCGCAAGTTTCTCTCTCCGCTGCCAGACACAATTTGCAAAGGACACGTGGGCTCAATTACTTTTGTTCTCTAGTTACAACAGTGGGTTGCTGCATCAAAATAATTGGATTTTGTTTAGCATATTTCCCAAAAGTATAAATATGGCCAGAAAAAAAATCCCAACCCCAAAGATATGTTGCCAAGAGTAAGAAAAGATTTTAATTATCTATTGACAAAAATACATGCTTCTGACTAGGTTCAGTAGTGTTGGGTTCTTGCAGGCAAGCTAAAAATAATGGGGATGTCTCTAATCCTTCAGCTGAACCTCGTATGGAAAACATAATTTGACTAAGACATATTTTAGAAAGAGGAAGGGACACACATTTCTGACTTACATAAGAGGGAACAATTACATGTTTATCAACTATTAAAGTGAAGCCACTTCTCACAGCTGTTAGTTTAATCTCCCCTTAATTATCAGTTTGCAACCTTTATGTCCCAGACGAACCATAGTAAATTTATACAGCCCACTCGTCGGTTTGGAGAATTTCAGCCTAACACACGGAGGCTAAACCAACTTTTGTTCAGAAGGGAAGAGATTCCTGGGCCAGTCGGTGAGGAGGCTCATCTGAGACACACGCAAGCTCCTTGGGGGTCGGGGAGGCCACAGTAACGCTCCTCAAGGGGACAACGAATAGAATTTCCCAAGGATGAGAACTGGAACGCTGCCTCAGGGGAAAGACTCCTGCATCTCCCTTTGCCAAGTCTACCTTCATCTTTAGCCCAGTGACAACAAAAGCCACCTACCCCAGCACGTGGGCATCTGGTTACACATTTACTCACGGGCTTTATTTCCATCTGGGTGCTCCCCTCCTGAGCCTCCGCTGTGTGTTCCAGAGACCTCTTTTCCTTTTCTCCTCCTGGCTGACCGAAAGTAGAGCCCCTCCCACTGGTCCGCACTACCCTCTACCAGCAGGTGTTTCTGCACGTGGTCATTAGACTGGAGTGCACATTAGAATCACCTGGGGAGCTATCACCACTGGGTCCCAATGCCCCAAGCCCCAGGCTCAGCGGAGCCCAGCTGGAGTTGGTCTTTTGCATTTCCAATGAGCCCCAAGGCAGCTGGTGCTGCTGGCACTCGCGCCAGACCCTGAGTAGCACCAGTCTGGTCCAAAATGCCAGGCCTCTGGGTCTTCAAGATGGAGGCAATGCTGGTCTATACTTAGCATGTCTAAGCAAGAGACTTGTCGTAGATAACAGGAGCCTAACCACACTTCACTGGTGGGAGTCAGTCCCCTTCCCGTCTGCTCTAGAATGATCATGTGGGGATTTTTTTTTGGGGGGGGGGCATTATAATTGAGAAATAGGTGCAGGAAAGGATTAACTGACAGAGAAAAACAAGTCTCATCTCTACCAGCCATGCTCTGGGCCCTTCATTGCGCTCTATAGCACGGTGACATGTTAGTCAGCCTGGACCCCTTGACCATTCCTAACACAGGCACAACAGAAGGGTAGTGACTTTTGATGTCATGGCTATAGATGTTTGGGGGAGGAGCCTTGAGCAGAGAGGGCCATCAGGAAGTGGGGAGTATGATGTGAGGTTAAAAACCAAACCCTGGGCTTAACCTGTAGGTGAGGGCAAAGGAGCAGAAAGCTCCGGGAAAGAGGAGGCACTTGGGTCGTGGATTGCCCGGAGCTGTCGCCACGCTGAGGAATAACGTAATAACAGTGCAGCCTGAGGATTGGCTCGGTGCCTCCATTAGAGGAATAATACATAATAAAAATGGGTTTAATAGAAACCGTGGCAACTGTAATCACTTAATCACCAAGTCTCTCTCCCTCTAGAGTAAGTTTGCTGAACCCTTTGTTGTTTAGTGCATGGGGCTCTCAGAGCTGCCCACCTGGGAAGGGATGTGGGGAGGGAGCCAACAGACTTACCTCAATAAATCGGCCAGGAGCCAGATGCATTTTTATCACAAACATAATCGGGATCCAGATAACGGAGCAGGCAAGCATCAGCCACCCGAGCACCATGGACCAGGTAGGGTAGCGGTAAGAGCCGTAGGTCATGGGCTCCCACTGGTAAAAGCTGAAGCAGAGAATAAACTGGGGAGAAAAGAGGAGCACACGCGTGAGAGTGGTGAAGCAGCCTTCACTGCACAGCCATGTGCTGGGCCCCTGCCACGGGTTTGATGCTCACGCACCTGTCATCTCCTTTCACACCCATAATGGCCCTGAAAGGAAAGTATTAATAACCCATTTTCCAAGTGAAGAAACTGACTTTCAAAATGGTGCCGCCAACACTCACACTCAGCTGCTGACCCTGCACTTGGCATCCCAGAGGACCTGAGCAATGCACCTGCAGGGATGGACACACAGACAGCCTGACAGGATGAGTTTAGAGGACATGCACCAAGGACGTGCCTGATGGGGGGAGGTGGGAGCAGGGTGGTGGGTGTTTTAAGAAGCTGTCTGTACTTTCTATGATAGATCATTAGCTTTTTTTACAAGAAATAAATCCCGTTAAGTTGATGTGTTTTAATTTTTAAAAAGGGAACTGAACCTACTTCTTCTTGAACGGGGAATGGCTGGCATCCAGGAGCCAACTATAAAGCTGCTGAGTGAGACCCAGAGTGGTCCCCATGCAGTGACTGAGCAGAAAGCGTGACCCTGTAATAAGTGGTGGCCAAAGAGAACAGAAGCACAGCCCCCTTTCAACCGACTCATGGTGAAGGGGCCTCGTCTCCACATGGTGGGCAGACAGTCAGGAGGCCAAGAGGCTAATCTCCGCTCTACTTCTAATGAACTGAGGGACCTTTATGTCTCTGTGAGAAAACGCATATACTTCACACCCTGCATCCAACACAGCAGTTTTCTGGGAACAAGAGTCTGGCATTGACTCAAGAGTTCCCCCTCCAGTTAAAGAGTGGTCACGATTCTTCCCTGCCTGTTGGCTCCTGTCACCACCCACCTGGGCCGGTGATGGCAGTGAGAACCCTCCGAAGACCCGGTTAGTGCGGCTGACACAGAACAAGGGCAGGCATGTGCTGAAAAAGGGAGTGCCCAAAAAGACAGAACAGGAGTTCCAGCAGCTCTTGCCAAGTCTCTGGGGGCCCTGCCCTGGGAAAATTGTGTGCCCTGGATTCATCCTGCCCATGGCAGCGTCAGTCTGGGATCGTGTACCTGATGATAACGAGGCACGTGCTTCCTTCTTCCCACCTTTCTGGTTCTATCTTAGGCAGTAAAATAACTGCCCCAAAACGACTGCAGTGAATTATGTCAGGAAAGATAATCTATGGAGGTGTTTAGGGAAAGCATGAAGCACAGAACAAATATAAGGCATCTATGATATCACTGCGAAGCCCGGGCTGCTGGGGCAAGTGAGTATTCCAGTGCAGTAATAATGCAATATATCAAATCGAAGCAACATAAGCCTGAAGACAACTGTTGGAAAAAAACTGCTTTTCTGGAAAGCGGTGCCTTACTCTAGGCCCCTTTTTAAACATTGGCCCCTAGAGTTATAAGCTTTATTAACCCGTCTATTAGAAGTATGGCCTAATGTATTTATGGTAAGTTGCTCCACTTCATTTACTATATAAATAGCAATACATCTGCTTATGTGTGTGCATAATTCAGTAACGTGATCTGACTATGTATATAATAATTGCATGGAAAATATTTATAGCTCTATAAATCCATGAAGGAACATATAAAAATGATCAATTTCATTTCAGGGGTTTTGAAGCAATTTAAGCCCATAATCTTAGCTCATTCCAGCACACTGCAAATAGCCTTTCTATAGAAAAGGCCAAATGGCAAAAAATAAGTAAATAAGTAAATGTCAGGCTCAGGCCTTCTACACCCATGTCCAGTGGGACAAGTATCACATCAAACTTCTCTGTGCAAACTTGTTCTTGCAATAAATCTCCCTTGGCCATGTCAGCTTTGATAAAACCCTGCCCTCCCATGAGCCTGGCCATGAGAGATGGTCACTTAGCCACTGAGGCAGGCTCCCTTGACCTTTTGCTGCTGGCAGCTCAAGGCCAAGACAGAGACTCGTTGGTTGACGAAGTAGAAACGGAATTGACCGCTTCTGCTTGACCCTAGCTTCCAAGCACAGAAGGGGGATCTGGTTCAGGCTATTTTCTGGACCTTTCCACAGGTCTCTGAGGGGAGTTTTATCATGGGAACCAAGTAAAGCACAGCATAGCTGAGACACTTCCTCAAAAACCACGCAAGTTCCCAGAATTCCTTCTCCCTGACATTCTACTCATAAAGATCATTTTAATCCCAAACTGGGATTAAAAAATTAAAGAGCGCTGGGTTTTTAGGAGTGTACTAGAGTGTGGCCTAGACAGGCCTGAACTCAGCCCCTCACTCTGCCACCTGTAAGCATCACAGCCCTGGACAAGCCCCACGCCTCTCCGAGCCTCGGCGCACACAGCACAAAACAGGCAAAGAGTCGGCCACCGAGCAGAGTGGCCAGAGCTTTCGAGACAGTGCCCATGAAGTGCCTGCCTCTGACCAGACCTCCTCAAATAGTAGTGCTGGTTATTACCACATGACGTTTCTATAGAGTGTAATCATATGCTCCGAAGCTTACTCTCTTCCAGGACTGGAGGGCAAGACACGGAGAATCTAGAACAGAGAATAACTTTGATTTCACCCAAGAATAAGTCATGTGCAGCAGTAACTGGGGGACAGAATGAAGCACGACAGAGCCAGAGTACGCCAGAGATGGGAGAGTTGTGGCCTTTCCTTCCCACCAATTAGGTAAAGCCGGCTTCTTCACACACATTTTGGTCCTGAATTCACGAGAGTGGAAAATCAGTCTCCCTTCCGTCAGGCGCTCATGCTCCTGTATCCGGTGGGACTTTCCAGACAAATTACAGCCTCTGAAATGTGAGCACCGATGTGGACCTCAGAATGCTGCCTGTGTCCGTACAGAGGGAGATAAATGTCGAATGGCTTTTCTGTGTAAGCTTCTGTCTTTTGGGGAAGAAGTTGAGGTGTTTTGATTAAAACTCACTGTGTAGCAGTTTGTTTGTTTGTTTTTTAAGGAAAACATATACTTTTCTTTACAATTTTACTTCCATCCTGGGTTGTTTTCCTTTACAGAAGCGTTACTGTGTAGGAAAACCAGGGTCTTAATCTGGTTTCTACTGCCACCTGCTGGGCACAGGTGGAACGACAGCTGGCTTCCTGTAGCCTTGGGAGATGATACCCACCCACCAGGGAGAAGGGGAAACGCAAGGTCTCCATGGGTTACTGTGCTTGGAGAGGGCATGGAGGCAAAGCCTGCAGCCTCTGGCACAATAAAGGAGGTGACAGAATGAGCGTGTAAGTCCCTATGCAGATTTACTGATGCATGAAATGCTCTGCTCTGTAAGATGAATGGCAGCTGATCTCAAAATGTCATCACCTCACTTGAGGCTGACAAAATAGTTCTCAGAGTAATAAAAATGAACAATGAAAGTCTAATATTATGCCATATTTGTTGTAGAGTGTCTGTATTGAGTAGTGGCTAGCAGCAAGGGTTCTGTAGCCAGACTGCCCGGGTTGAACCCAGGCTGTTGCTGAGTGTTACGTGTGCAATGCTAGGCAAGCCTTGCAACCTCTGGGCATGGGTTTCCTCATCTGTAAAACGGAGACGATTATAAGGCCCACCCCACAGAGCTGCTGTGGGGAGAGCGGACGTGATATACACAAAGCACTTCGAACACAGCCTGGACCAGGGTTAGCAGGCCGACATGGGATCGCTACTGCCACCAGTGCGTGAGACAAGCCGATGTCATGGGAAAGGCTTCGTAAGGTGCTCCCAACTGTGCCTGGGTCTGAGTTCTGCACCCAGCTGGCTAAGGCCCATTGAGCACGTTGCCTCACCTCTTTCCCAAAAGACAAGAATAACACCCACCCTCCCAGCTCCCAGGCTCTCACGCAGGCACAGTCCTCGTGTGAACACGAGCACTACCCAAGGAAGCAAGGTGCTCTTGACACAATGAAGCAGGCAGTCCTTACAGTTAAAATGGTCGGCGTGACGAACGCCCAGCAGACTTTCCAGAAGACGTTTGGCTGAAAGCCGATCATCATCTCTATATCTTCACAGAACCGCTGCAAGCCTGCAAACAGACAAGAGGAGACGGAGCATGAGGTATAAGAGGCAGAGGTGCAGTGTGGGGGGCAGCACGAGAGCCCCTCACTCAAGTGCATTGGCTAGGTATGGCCCCGGCCTAGCATCAACATGACCCCAGTGATGCAGGAAACTATTAGACATGACTCACTACTGGGAAGATCGGGGAAAACTGGACATTTAAAGAGATACCCTACATACTCTCCACAGTGAGGTTCAAATGTGTCACCCCCCCCCCCCACCAGTGACATCTGAACAGCTCAGTTCCAGCCCAGGAGTCTCAGCACTGCCACAGCTGGGCATATCCACTGCACCGCTGTTTCCAGAGGTGGCCTTATGTGCTTAGCAACAGCACTAGCAAAACCAATTAGGACAGTTCTCAGTAAGCACAGTGTATCATGAAAGCCTTGGGGTTCAGAGTGAGAGCCTCTGGGCATTGGTTTTTGCCCCCCCCCCTCCCCCCAAGGACAGTCCTGCACGAATCGGCTTATCCTTGCTCTGTGTGATGATAACGTCAGGCAAAAACCCATGTGAATTCCAAGTGGAACATCGCCCACATCACTGGAGCTCAAAGGACTGCTATCTTCTTGGTCACTGGTCAA